>PVJX010021323.1:0-32046 GCA_004027295.1 Dolichotis patagonum | reverse complement strand
ATTTCTTACACTTTTTGGGAGGTTTCAGTCCATACTCAGTCGGCTCCAAGGCAGGGTGGCATGGCGGGGCCGCAGTTCATGGAGGCTGCAAACCGCAAGCCGGAAACCCGCAAAACAGAGAGACACACCTTCTTCCTGCCATTACATCACATCCTGGCTCCACTCCTAGGAGGGTGTAGCACTGACACCATCAATCCAAGCACTAGACAATGAACCAGTCACAAATGTACAATGCGAATACATGAGGCCTGGGGGCCACCGACATAAACCATGATAATACCTTCTAGTAGTTCTTTCACTAAATCCCGAGAAAGTGCCCATCAGTCACACCGGTTGCATTAAAATATTAATGGTGTCATCATTGTGAAATTCCAATTTTAATTCCATCATATCCATAGTGACTCTACTTGCCATATGTACCAGCTGGACAGATAGAATCTCAAAATGTCCCCATAGAGCCCGTTCCAACCTATCACTCATAACACACTGTCCCATCTCAGTTTTCCTCAGAAGAAATGTCTGAGATAGACAATCAGTAATAGGAAATTGTTTTCAAGATTGCTTTCAGGAACATCACCATGAGGGAGTGAGGCCATCCTAACTGGGCAGAAAAAAATACTTTATACAGAACTATGTGACTGTATCTATCCCTAGGGGTTAGTTGAAGTTGGGAAGGCCCTTCAGAGTACCAAGAAGAATGAAGAGTCTCAAACTTCACTGGACCTGAAAGCTACTGAATTTTTCTCCTATTTGTATTATGCTGATGGCAGTAGAATACATGAGACCCTTGTATCAGAAATAATGCATTTGTTACCATGAGCATCATGAGCCCAAGAATACTTGTGCCAGTTCTCTTGCTATTGAATGCATAGAGGAATACCTTAGGAGAAGGAGGAGGGATGCCTGCAGATGTCATAGACTTTATTACAAGCGATATTCCCTGAAATTAAGCAAATCAGTTCTTGTATCATAGAAATGTTTGCCTGCAATTGTTACTGAAGAAGATTATATCTCTATCACCCAAGACTAAACCAACTTTCCTTTTCTTGTTGTTGTCAGAGAGATGTCTCCCTCTATTTTATAAGTCACTCGGTGTGCTCATGTCCTTACACTGGTAATGCCACACAGTGGCCTGAGAAGCTGGCAGTTGAACCCCTTTAACACCTGGTCATTACACACAGGTGCTTTTAAAGCTGGGGGCAGGATAAGACATTCAGCAATGAGTTGTTGACAGCGAAGAGTTTCGGTAGATGGGAAAGTGTTGGGTCTGGGGAACCAGGAGTTTTGTGTCTTGTTGCACAGCATTGGATGCCATGGGAGTAAATGCCACATACAAACCATCATTACCTTCTCTCTTGAAGTCAGTGCATTCACCAAGATACACAGGTATATAATCAGGTGTTTCCTGGTAACCAAATTCTTCATTTCATTTCTTCTATCTTAATTTTGTCCCTCTCACAATTTCTTTGAACTCACACCATTTACTTTTTAGGGTCTTGTTTAGTCTTTCTTACTCTTTTTATTGTGGTAGCATGTAAATTGCTAGAATAAATATTCCCTCCTTTTCTGTGTCAAATAAATAGACGGCCATCTCAAAGCTGTGAAGTATCAGCACTTTTAAATGAATTCAGAGGTACCACACACATACATTTATTTCTCAGAATACAATAATTTTATGCATATCTATAAATGCCTTTGATTTTAAAAGAGGATATCATTACGCACTTATTTGACAAAGAGGTTAGTCTAAGATATATTCTGTGACCCGTTCCAATAATCCAAATTCTCCAGAAACAAGCATAGAAGGATGTTAAGTTTGAGCACAGCCTGGTGTCTCCTAGTGACCTAAGGAGCTACTGTCTCAATTTTTTAAAACAAACAAACAAAATAAATAAATAAATAAATAAAACAGGTGTGGATGTAGCACGTAGATACATACGAGCATTTATACAGACATATAATCTTTTCCCTTCTTTCTTTTCTTCTTTCCCCTATCCCAGCTGTTTTCTTTTGAGCACTTTTGAATTAATGTTCGTGTAGGTTCGGTTACAAATGGAAAATGTGCGATAAGGTAGTTTCATTGGATATCGGAAGACATTTGTGTTTAAATATTTCTGAATCTACTAGGCATAACCTACTCATCCCTCAGTTATCCATGTGAGGCACGTCTGGGTCAGAGCTGAGGCTCTCTCCTCGCGCAGTGGGGTTAGGCAACACTGCCCCCCAGAGGTCCTCCGAATGGTCCCTAGAAAAGGCTCTTAGAGGCAGAAAGGCCCAAGGAATTCCGTTGTAAGGAAGGTTAAGGAGCTTATCAAATGGATATGTAGCTTCCTCACTTCAACGTAAGTGTAGGATATCTAAGAACCTCATAAAAATCTAAGTGGGATTTTATCAGTACTGTGGATGTGTACTGAGAAACGTGTTGTTACTAAAAGCAGCTACAGCAGAAGTTACTCCAGCTTTGAGGCACAGAGGCAGGAGTAGGTTCTGCATGGTGGTGACTGACCTTGGCAATCACTTCAGCCACCACTCCCTGCAATAACTGTGCACTTGCAGATAATAAAACTTTTACAATCATGTGCCAATTCCACACAATGAATACAATCTCATGTACTGCAAATGTATACTAATAAACACTAAAACCAAAAGGAAAGCTGTTGTGTAAAGGAAAGCACTGCCTCTGAGTATTTACAATTCTGATGTTATAATTCATTAGGAAGAAGCAGGTTGTCAGAATGATCAGGGTTATTCACCAGAGTACATCAGGAGTGGTGAGTATCAGAGGTCAAAAGTAAAAACAAACAAGCAAACAAAAAAGAGGTTGATGATAACTAGGGAGGAGGACTGTGCATAAAATACAAAGATGAGTAGTAGAGAAAGCTTGCAGATTTCAAGCAAAAACACTATTTCCCTCTAAAATAGTCTATGTTCACCCAAAACATAAAAAAGAATTGGAGTCCCCAATAGATGGTGACTTCCTAGAATCTTCAACTGTTGGACTTGGAAAGTACAAAACAACATGATTGTTTTTTTTTTTTGTACCAGGGATCTAACTCATGACCTCGTGCTTGTCAGGCCAGAGCTTATAACACTGAGCCAAATTCCTGGCCCAATATGATATTTTTGACACTCAAAATATAAGGAACTCAAAATGCCGAAAGTCAAGGAAATACAAAATGTAATAGGGACTGTATTGGTCAATGGAGAAAAGGAAAGAAGATATCTATATCCCTTCAGGAATCTTATTGTCTTATTGCATATAGATAGATAGATAGATATAGATATATATTCCTACAAATAGAATGTCATACACATAAAATATGTATTTGTTCCTATATATTAAGCAGTGAAACTGCCTAATTTTATTTTAACATATACTGATAATTGCCTGTGAGGTTTCAAAACAAGAAGACAAATTATTTTCCCTTATGTCATGGGAGAGATGATAAGCAAACAATTAAGTATATTTAATTTGTCAAATATTATTAGTGTTCAAAGCAAGTGAATGTGGTAATGTAATGCTTTTGTTGTACTTGCAAGTTATTTTTTATTCTGAGATTTTAAGGATATAAGAAAGAGTAAGCCAAGCAAAGAAAGAGACAAAAGCAAGTGCTTATTAATGGTTTACAGTGAAGAGTTTGGTAGGAAGAGATAAGGATACAGTGAAATTGGAATGTAAGGAAGAGAGGGTTTAGATGAGTTATCCAGGGAAATACAATCCCAAGCTCTTAAATTTTTAAAATGAACATTTGCTGGAGAAGTACATGTAAATGAAATTTAGAGTGAAAGTCTGTAGCTCATCTGAGCAAAAAGTCTGCTCTGGGAAACACTGGCCTCAGGTGTCCCTTCCTGTTGGGACCTGAGCCAGACAGGCGGAAACGGAGGTGCAGCTGCTGTCCTCATGGCATAAAAAAAGACTCTCAGGACAGATGGAAAAGACTGACCGGAGTCACAGAACCACATCTGCCCACCTGTCCAACCCTGTGCTTGGATTCGGTCCACGTCGTATCATTCCTCCAGCCTAACCCAAAGCACAGGACCAGGCTGAACAACGGGGTGGCAAAGATATTTTTTTTTTCCGTATTTACAAAGAAAAGAGGGACCAAGAAATTTAAATACGCATTAATGTACTCATAGATTTAGATAGTACATGATTATTCTAAAAAGTAGTCAAATAATATATTATGAAGTTTTGAAGTCCAAACTGATGAATGATATTCAAGAGAAAATGAAGTGAGATAATTATATCATAAAAACAGTAACCCACACTATAAGCTGGATAGTGTATTACCACTAGGCAAATGGAAGAAGAGGGACACTTGTTACGTGACTGTAACACTGGCAAAAGCACGAGGAAGAGAGCCCTGGACAGTGGGGTTAAGTAGAATTAGAGGCACTCACAAAAAATTTGTAAACTAGAAACCAAAATATTTATTGAAATGAGTTTGATGGCATATTCTTAAAAGACTGTTTTAATTCTATAACTGCCATACTCACTTCTGGCTCTAAATTCTTAACAAGCTAAAACAATGTAAGGAATGGAAGTAATCAAGACTTTTTATTCTAAGGTTCATGATGTCATCAAAACAAGATGATTTATTAATAGCATGCATAAGAAAAATTTAAACTTCTTTACTGCATTATCTCCCCTCTTTCCAGATGTAAGACTGTAAGAGAGTAAGGAAGGTTAGTGTGTAGACTAGTTCACCTCTTTTTCTTTCACGTAGTTTATGTGAGTCAGTTCCAGGTACAGCTGAGGTTGTACAGCTGAAAGATATTTTAATTAAAACTTTAAATTGAAAGTCTATTTACCTAAAGATAAAACCTCAAGTCCCTTCCAGTATATTAGTTTATTCCTCAGTCATTGTAATCAAGATTATAGGCCTGAAGTATATTATTGAACAGTCCCTTTTTTCAGGAATGTGCATTATCCAAAGGGAAGGAGACTTTTTAAAATGCTGATATTTGTGAGTCAGCTTACTAACAGCTGGCAGTTATGGCTCCCACAAGAAAAAACCCTCCCCCTCTCCCATCTCTTCCATAACAGAACAGAAAGACAAGTGTGTTAGTTGAAAGAATCTCTACACATGTATACAAAGTTCGACCAGTTTCTTTGTTTCTTTTAGTAATCTGGAACAAAATATATTCATCTTCCTGAAAGCCAGAAAGTTGTTCAAGTGGAATGTTAAGAGAAAATACAATCAGGTCTCTCTTTTCTGCATCCCAATATATCTTATCCAGTCTTTTCAAAATTCTTATTATTTCACTGCCCAAGAAATGATGTAACAGTTTCACTGTCACACTTCAATGACATAATTAGTGAAAAACCTACCAGACGTTTATTGGGGTCCTCCCATCCAACCAGAGTCTGGAACAGGTTATTTACCTTAGGGATTAGTTCCTGAGAGTGAGTCCATTATGCCAATTTTATCACTGAGATTCTACAGATTTGAATTTTAAAAGGCTTGAAACCAAGTAAACATTCAATGGATAATAGCCATATTGTTTAAAAAATAACTTCTATAAATTTTAAAAATTTTAATTTACAAAATAGTACAAATTTAGTACAGATTATGACTTATTTTCATGGTGGTGGTAATCAAACCCAAGAGTTTGCATATGCTATGTAAAAAATTTACCAAAGAGTATTGTCTGTATACTTCCTAGCTACCATCCTTTCTTTTTATTATATTACATTAGTATGAGGCATTGTTGCAGCTAGAAAATTAATAGCAATATGTTATTAACTACATTGGTCTATTGTTTGGATTTTCTTAGTTGACCTATCTGCCTTAACTGTTCTAGGATTCCAATCTAATTACATTGTATTAAGCACTCATGTTTCTTTAGGCTATTATTTGCTGTGATTTTTTTTGTTAGATTTTGAAAGGCCAAGAAAATCTGGAGGAATACAAAATAAGGAGATTTGTTCAATTCCTCACAGGTGTCATCAATTTTTTTCCCTCTGATTAGAACTACATTATGAGGTTTTAGAGCATAAGGGAAAAATAAGTGGAGTAGCCATGACAGTGGTAGCTGAAATGTCTGCCTCAGCACAATAGCAGAAACACACACATGCACATACTTTAATTGAAGAGAATGATAGGTCAACTGCTCAGTTGGATGTTAGGTTAATGATCAAATACTGACAAAATTTTGGGAGAAGATAACACAGATCGATATGTAGTGTGTAAATGAAGTAAAAATAATACTTGTATCACTTATTAAAGTGCAACAGAAAGAATCCACTATGAAACTATCCCTCAACAGCCACGTAGATAAAGTAATCCTGTTAGCTGACACTAGTTACTTTCTGTTGTGTGCCCCAGGAGGACATAAGGAGCACAGTAACAAAGTCAAAGCGACAGAGATGGGAGCTCATCTGCCCAGCAACATGAATTCTTCTACGTAACTACTGCTAGTGATCATTGTCCAATCAGCTAATAACAATGAACAACTGGAGCACCATCTTGAAAAGACTAACAGTCACTTGATATATGGTTGGATTAGTTTTCTTGACTGCTGAAAAGGCCATCATTTTGTTTCTACAGAAATAAAAATACATAGTAAACCTTAGTTTGCTTTTCCTGTCTGTAGGACCTCAGTTGACAACCCCATTTGCATGGAGTAGGACATAATTAGAGTAGTGGATCCTCTAAGCTGTAGTCCTGTGAAGATAGTTCATGAAAGTGAGATCAGCTGATGGCATAACTTCCACAACACTGTTGACCTTCCAGACCCTTAAGACTGTTAAATTGGCTTGTTGAAGGTGCAGAAAATCACCTCTTTCAGAGACAAGAGTCAGCTGGAATGTGCTGTCATTCTTGAAGCAATTATGCATGAAATCAAAGACTGCTGGCCTACTCTGAATGATTCAACCCCCCCCAAATGCACCAGTTAATGTAAATGAATTAATTTCCATAGCAAAAGTACTGGAATGTGTGGTCTTTGAGGGTTAATTACCGCATAAGAGTGAAGACATCAGTGGTACAGTTGTTGTGCTTGTAATGATTCCCAAGCGAGCTCCTTGGCCTTGCCACCATGAGATGAGGCAGGGAGAAATTACTATCCGTAGGGAATGGGCCCTTACACATTCCAAACCTACCACCATTCTTGAACGTCTCAGTCTGCTGAAATATAAGCAATAAATTTCTAAGGGTCTTAGCTATTTGTGACAAAACAACTGTGACAAAATACAGGAGACAAGCACTTCAAAAGAGGAAAAATTTTAGTTTGGCTCTTGTTTTCAGAAGTTTCAGTCAATGATTACTTTGCTCTGTTCCTTCAGGCCTGCATTGAGGTAAAATGTCATGATGGAGTGCACTGGGTAGCCCAAAGTGGTTCACATCATTCAAGAAAGGAGGCAGAGGGAACAGACTGAGGGGCAGTGGGTGAGAGCAAGAGCAGAAGAGAGAGGCTGTCTGAGGACATCTTACCTCCCTCAAAGACACAGCTTTAATGACCTACTTTCTCCACTGAGGCTCCACCTCTTAAATTTTCCATTACCTCTCAATAGTCCAGTCAGTTATGAACCTAGGGCTTGGATTTAGCTCAGCGGCACAAGCGCCTGCCTGGCAGGCAATGGGCGGTGAGTTCAATCCCCAGTTCTAAAAAAACCAGAAAAGAAAAAATCAGTTCCGAACCTGTCAATTGATAGTCCATGAACAAGATCAGATAAGAGCTTCAGTGAGCCATTTACATCCAAGAAGATCACATACAAAAATCGTTGCATTGGGCCTTAGCTTTAAACACATGAGCATTTGAGGAGACATGAAAAATTGAAAACAATAAGGCACCAGTTTTATGTATGTTGATATAATCATTAAAATGATATACTATACATGAGTGCTTAGTATACGATGCTGCTGCCTTCTATTAGAATATATAGTTCTAGGGGTAGAGACAGAAATAACCTATCTAAAATTTCAAACAATTATTTATTTGGGGCCTATATATATATAGAGAGAGACTTTTGAGATGTGAGTGTTCTTAGAAGCTAATGCCATATAAGAAACATGCAGAGATCCATTGAATGGAAAGTAAATACTTGGGCACTGTGACTTTTGTTTCTCAGAACTTACAGGAAGAAATAGATTTCACTATATTTGATTAATTGATCTTATTTATTGATAGAAAGCAAGGTTGTACTTATATTAGAGACATGAAAATATACTAGTCCTAAATTATTTACTAGGTTTGAACATTATGTATACTTGACTAACTGTGACTCTAATAGACATGATAAACAAAGCCACTCTGAGAAAGAGGTTACCTTAGGCTGAGGCCATTTGTGTACATAGAGCATCATAATTACTTTCCTCTAGTTGCTAATGTGAAATACCTGATGCCCAAAATTAAGGAAGGAAAAGTTTACTTACCTCACAGTTTGTGGAGGTTTCAGTCCATAATGAGCTGGATCCTAGTCAGGGTGGCCTGGCAGAAGGCCAACAGGTCAGCATCCGGAAACCAGCAAAGCAGCAAGAGCAGGGCAGGGGCCACTACCCTACGGTGAGTGTAGCACTCACGCCATCTCCCTGCCCTTGTTTTCCTGAGGCTGGAGAAATGAGGACCCAGGCTCTCTGCTGGGTCCCTTTGTTAAGGGCTACTAAACTTCTCTAGTTGACACAATGAATCTACCACCACAATATCCTAGGGAATAAACAACACCCTTAATTCATGTGCTCTACTCCCCATGATGTAGAACTGCTGAGTCACTTAAACTTCTAAACTTTTCAGGTGGGCACAATGTATGAACCATTCCAAAGGGTAAAGCTGTATTAGTAAGTGAGTTACCAAGGTAAGCAAAAGCAAAGAAGAGCCAATGTATAGCCACCTTCCTTGAGACTAACTAGAGTGACAAGATATTACTTTGTTCTCACTTCCTGTACATTTCCATGTTTTCCCTAAGGAAATAGGTCTTAGGTATCCTGGAGAAGATGCAAACAGATATTAATGGAAAAGCATATCTTAATGTTACAAGCACTAAACAGCAGCAGAGAGAGGAAGTTTCTACCTACTATGACTTATAATGGGGATCTTTTTGTATATTTTAGGGATTGCATTCAGTAGGGGACCTTCAGCTCCCAGACACTCACACTCTACCTCACTCACAGTGGAAAGCTTTGTCACATGTCAAAATCACCACGGGCAAGTTAAATATAGTGACTGAGTGATCAGGGTCACAAAGCAAAGAATTTTTTAACTGCAATGGGTGCTGCTCATTGTAGGACTTCATACTGTACCAGACTGTCCCAGGTTCAACGGAGGTTTATCAGTTTGCTTCTTATATGCCTAGTAATAGTACATCCTTTTACAAATTTTAACTTTCAACTATTTTGCATGACCATCTTCTCCTGAGTGTTTCTTCCTAGAAAGTTTCCTACATGGTTGTAATTCTCTGTATTTCTGTGTAATTTAAGTTGTGCATAGAGTTGAATTTTAAAAAGTGGTATTGAGAAAATTTATTTCTGCTTCATGCTTTATGGGTAATGATGAATATTTCTTTTTTCTCTTTATTATAAATTTGAAAACTAAAAAAAAATTGTAAACTATAAGTGTATATATTTATGAGGTACAAGCTAATGTTAGAATTTATCAACACAATATATCAAATGACATAAATCATACTAATGAATATATCTAGGGCCTCAAATATTTGTCTTTTTTCTGGTAAGAACAGTCAAAAATTATTCTTAGCATTTTTGAAAAGTACAATATATCATAAGTTCATGTAACCAAAATCTTTGAAATGACTGCATTATGACTAGTTATATAATCATTTTGTTTATATTTTTGCCTAGTAATATATAAGACTAATAATGTTTGTCTGGAGAACATAAATGATCCTGAATCATCAATAAAACAAATCAAATAGCTGAATTTTCTTCCTATTTTTTTTAAAAATGTAACTTGTAATTTCTAAAAATATATTTAAACAGCCTGTTGAATTAAAAATCAGACATAACAAACTTCAGAGTACTGATTTCCTGTGATAGGAAATCCATCATCATTTGCCTATGGTTTAAAAAAGGAGGGAGGAAATGAGTTTACTCCAGTGTACCTGGGAACACTGCTTTGAAAGGAGGTGCATAGAGCGTGATGTGTGTGTCTACCGAGAAAAGTGTTCACATGTCAGGGAGAATCTCAAGGAGAAATGTTCTCTTTTTGTACAAACCTCCTTTCTCTTGTATTATTTAATTTAGCTTTGCCTTTGGATGAGAGAATAAGCATTTGGAACATAGAGATTATGATAGAAGCACAGGAGAGAGCCATTAGCCAGACTACTAGTTCTCCGTAAGAGCATATTTTGTGACAGTCGAATATTCATAGAAAAGGTTTTTATGGCTATCATGTGTCCCAGCCAGCCCAGGCCTTATGGTGCGGAGGGCACTCTGCGCATATGAACGTCAAGAACCTTGACTGCAGCATGTGGCTGGGTAAATAAACTGGGACCCTGGGATCCAGGTTTGGTAATCAAATACCTACTTCATATCTATTTTATTCCTCATTCTGTCTAAAATTCTGTATGGGAATTTTACTGTACATGAGGTGGTTATTGCCTTAATATTCTTTCTTCTGTTTCTAATGAGATGGTAAATAATTACTTCCAAAATATACGTGAATGGAAGACAAAAAACAGAAATTAGTATTTGCATTATTTGTACAGAAACTACAAAAAAAGTGTCAGAAAATATTTACCTGGTTATCAAACTGTATTTGTGAGGACAGCAAATGTATTTAAAACTTTCACTTGAAAAAGAAGCTGAGAAAAAAATTCATATTGTTTATTAATGTAAATTTCCCAAAACATCTCACAAAGCTTGATAAATTTGTATTGTGATGCACTGAATTATACTCGAATGTAAACAAATGTAGTCTAATGTGTAAGTAAACAGTGATTCTAACAATAATATAGAAACTCACCTTTTTATTGAAGTGGATTACTTTGATTCACTGTTTTGATATAACTCAATCCCTTAGCACAAATATGTCTAAACCATGGTGCAAGGGACATTCAAGGCCCTGGAGAAATAGTAATGCAGCTCCACAGGACTCTAGCATGGTAACATTATCATGCGATTTTTATGATGGTTTTAATGACTCAACTGTGTGAACCTTGTCACACTGCTTGTATGACAAGCAAACATTATACAAGGGACAGCACAGTTAAGTGTTCACTCTGCCTCCCGTGCCTACCACAGCATCAGTCGGAACAATACCCGCAAGTACCAGACAGTACACGCACTGTGTGGTTGGCAAGTCCAGCAGTATGTGTCTGACAATAGTATTCTAAATGATTTACCCACCACGTCATTTTAGGACAGGCATTTTTGGTTATTAAACAGCCATGTAAGTTTTCTTATTTAATTATTAAATGTAGGCTTGTGATATTTTGTAAAATCATTTTGTAAGTTAAAACAGTTTTCTTTTAACAGCTGTGATATAGGAATTACAGAGACAGTTTTGTGTCCATACTTATGTAATTACATATATAACAAATGTTAGAAAAAGAAATGGTTGCTTATTTATTAATTTTAAACAGAGTAGCACTCACATTTTTAACAAACAGAAACCTTTATAATGCCTCTTTATAAGTCCTATCTTCCCAGAGAAATATCTCCCGGGCTTCAATATTTGACTTTATTTATCTATCATTATGGTGGTGTGTGCCTTTAAGGACAACTATTTTCAAGTATGAGACATACAAAGAATAAAATGAGATAAAAAAATTTTCTTGAGAGCAAAGAAATGCAACTACCTTATCTAATCAGGCACAAATTCATTAGTTTCACAAAGCAAGTTCAAGTACCCCACTAATTTTACATCTATGTTGAATTCTATTTTCTTATTGTAATAATGACTATAAAAAGGAAAGGAAGTCTTACAGTTTACATATGTTAACTATATTTTGCATTTTACATACAGCCCAAATTAATCATGCTTTGTTCTCCTTGGTTAATGAATACAAATTAAACAATACATGTAAAAATTTGTATATTTACAGTGGTATACACATATGTAGTTAACTACTTCAGACATTCATAAGCTTATTAATTTTAAAACCTTAAAAATCAATTGAATGGGGCTGAGGATTTAGCTCAGCAACATAAGCACCTGTCTGGCAAGTTCAAGTTGCGAGTTCAATCCCTGGTACCAAAAAAAAAAAAAGAAAAAAAAATCAATTGATTAAAATTTGAGTTTCTGTATTTATTACTAAGGCCTAGATTGCAGAACACATTTTTTTTGTAGAAACTGCCTCTATATTTAAAGATAATGGCGTGGAATTTGGAAAATTTATGTCAGCAAACATACCCAATTTTCTATTTCTGAGTAGAAAATATGAAAATAAAATTAATTTAGGGTGTGTGTGTGTGTGTTCAATTGTTAAATGTGCTGCCAATTGGAATAGAAATAACTAGCAGATTGGTTCAGCACAGTTCTGGGTGTGTCAGGATGACTGACTGACAGAAGATGGAAGACCCTCCTTAGGTGTAGGCTGCACCAGCCGCTATCATGGCCCGGGTGGAATAAAAAAAAGGAGACCAGAAGAAAGTCTTCCCACTGCTTCTTTTGAGGAGCTGCAGTTTTTGCCATCTCCTTTGATTGTCCATCTCCAGGCCTCCAGCAGTCTTCTGGTGCTTCCCCTTAAACTCCTGATTCTCCCTACAAGGGCTCTGTCTTTGCATCCTCTGAGTGTGCAGAGTGCAGATGGCCCTTTCGAACTCTTGCACACTTGGCTCTGCAGACAGACACTGGAAACTTACCTTGTAAATCTTTTATATGTCATAAGCTCTATACATAGATGTTTTAGAATATTAAACTAAATGCCAAATATATCTATACATACTTTTTAGTTTCCATTTTTAAGTTTCGTCTGTAGGTTTTAATTATTTCAAATTAGAAAAGACTGGCGCATTAATGATGCTTATAGATGATAATACTAAAGAAACAGAATCCATTCAAATTATTGAAAACTACTGAAAAAGTATCTTTTACAATCAACTGACAAGCAAGATGTATTCTGGCTAACATAATTTCAGTAAATGTCATTTAGCTTCTTAGTCTAAAGTCAACCGTCAAAATCTTTTATCATTATTGTATAGGGATTGCACTTTGCACCTTTGGAGAAAGTGCATTCAAATAGACATCTTTCAAGAAATAAAATAATTCAAATAGAATTAAATACACAGGTACACTGGTTTTCCTCTGACATTTCCCCCTTCCTGTCTCAAGAATAGCTTCTATTTTATCATTTCCAAGCAGGTCTTTTCGTAAGTAAAACATGTCAGTTATAGAACTAAACACTTTTATAATTGTATTATTAAAAGTAAGATTTAAGAAGAGAATAATCTCTGATTAATTTGCTTCCTGAAATTCTGTAAGTGTTTAACATATAATTATTTCTCAGGAAACAGTTTTTGAAGAAAATAATGTAGCCACTTACAGAAAAAAAATCTAAGAAATAGATTAACATTTACAGCAATTATGTATAGAACACAAAGACTTCTTAAAAATACTTACCTAATATATACAAAAAGTATATTGTGTATATTGACATAAAATTTAATTGTTTCAGCAGTAGAAGAGATGAAATATATACAAATAAATTATACAACAATATGCAACAATTATTATGAAAAACAATTTTAGATTCCTTGAGGTGATAGCACAGACAAAAAATACACTTAAATAATTGCAAAAATACTCATAACAATAAACAAAATCCTCTCTAAGGATTTTAACTTTGATTTAAATTTTATATGCTGGTGATCAATACTTTATTATGTTAATTTCTTTAAGACTTTAAAAAGTGAATGTAAAATTCAAATGTGTACATCAAAGGAGGCTTTACCCAATATATACAATAAGAAATAATGTGCTCTTTGAGATACTGAAATTTATGGTTAAACTTCAATTATTAACACATTCCATCCTATCCTATAAATCCAGTATTAGTAACAGAGCAAGTATGATCACAGAAATAAACCCTAAAGTTTGGGTGGATACAGAATATGAAAAGAGTAGCATCACAAATCAGTGTAGTCAATAGCTACCAACTTATTGATAGGCAGCCCAGAAGCCATATGAAAGTGAACCATATTCAAAAAGCACCTTACTCTGCGCACCAAAGTTAATTCTAAATATATCAAATAGCAAAATTTAAGCAATAGCAAGATGTGAGCATTCCTATTACTCATTTTCAGTTCCAGTATCCATTAATCTTTGCAGGACACATGATGTCAAAAGAACACTTCACTGGATGGAATAAAACAAGTAAGAAATGAATATTCAAGACAACTGCAATAGAAGTCAAAAACATTGCAAGATAAAAGTGAAACTGAACTTTATTCTGAATAATAGGCAAAAGAGATTTTAAGCATTTTCTGAACTTGTAGTGAGTCAGCTAGGTTAATGCGATGAGTCACATGTGTTTCCTACTTACTACTTAATAATGTTAAGCTTTTTCCACCAAGTCTGTGCAATACAGATACATGATGCAGATTCTTTTAAAAATTAATTTTATTGGTTAGCTACAGATACGCATACCAATCACATTCATCCTAGGGAATTTGTATCCATGCATCACATAATTTGATTCTTCATTTTCCCCCTATTCCCCTCCCCCTCCTTCAAACCTCCCCCTCCTTATTTACAACAGCTTTGTTTCCACTTTTCACTCTATTCTTTTTTCCTTTTCCTTTACTTCTCTCTCCCCTCCCTTTCCCCCTGTCTGTTTTCCCATTTGAACATTTCCTCCCCACTTTCCTATATATAGATACTTTCTTGATGATTGAATTCCAAACATACACTACTAGAACAAGAGGCTCAGAGAATATTTACACTCAAAGAGGCAGATAAATAGCACCGTTTTAAATTTACTAATGCACTTTTCTAAGAAAAAATTACATGGGGGTCCTAAAGTTAGAAATAAATATATCTGTAGATCGGTCAAGTTGAGGAAAATACTAAGACCTTTTTGGCCAATAGTCAGTCAGTTGTCTTCTGTGAATAAGTCCAATCAACCATTTTACCATCTCATACTACTGCTGTGGAATATTATACAGGAAAGCTTCACTCTACTTAATGAGAAAAAATTGGGAAAGCCAACTTCTTCCAGGCCAATGTTGCCAGCATTTTTTATATTATATCTGGAATTTGTATTTCATAGTGTTTAGTAATTATAGACTGTTGTCATCCTTTTTTAAGGCTTCAAAGAATGTTTGATATTTTAAGAAAGAAAATCTGTCTTGCCAGACGTACTGAAACTTCATTATTTAGGGCTGGGGATTTAGCTCAGTGGCTTAAGTGCCTGCCTTGCAAGCACAAGGTCGTGAGTTTGATCCCCGGTACCCCCCCAAAAGAAACTTCATTATTTTTCTTTGTCTTTCAGTGGATTCTTATGTAGATATTTCTGCCCATAACATGCAATCACTTAACATGTGTAAACATCCTTCCAAGTTAATTAAACACAATAGTATTATTATATTTACCAAATTTAGTAATGTTAGACATTTTTAGATTTCATTCAATGTATTCAATTGAATTTTCCTTTGGAGTTGTGGCAAGAATTGCCAAAACAAATGTTTTTGTACACTTATTTTTCTTAGAATAATATTCCATTTATTTTTCTGCATTTGAATTAACACCATAATCGGAAATAAGGTTTGACCAATTTTCTTTTATAATTTTGAATATACTATATCATAATATATTCATTAAAATTGCTATACTTGTTTTAATTTTATGTGATATTATCAAATATGCATACATGTATATATACATAACAAAGATCTTAACTATTCTTCATTTTTAAAAATTTTAAAGTCTATATTCATTTTGTGATTTGAAATTGCTTAAATTTTTACTTCTAAATGCTGAATTTACATATCTGAATTTGTAGTGGAGGCAAGCAAAACTAAACTATATAGCAAAATCAAATACTAAAAGTGTACAAAATTTGGAAATATAAATGTGAGACAGAGGTGTTTAATTTTACAATGGAACCATGATGACATGTACTGCTTCTTTATTTTATCTACTCAATTTTGATGCATTTTTAAATAAAATTTTGTCTGGCTTAAATATATAGTATTTTAGTATTTGCTATCCTTATAGTACTTTATGCCATTTTAGTGTCTGCTTCTAATGTACCTTATAGAAAGAAATGAAAGTGATAAAATACCAAACAATATATAAAATATGGTGTCAGAAGATCAATGTTTATATATAAATCGTTTTTTCAGTGTTTCTATGTTTTAGTTTCAAGGTATATAAGTGACACCAAGACTTGTAAAAATCATTCTGGATTAAACAAAAAAAAAATAAAACATTGAATGCAGAGAAATTTAAAAAAAACATTGATTGGTTTTAGAAATAAATCACCTATCACATTCACTCACACAGCATATCTTAGAAAGATAAATAGTACTTATCTTACTCCTGTGAATTTTTACTAATCAGGGCAGCTTGTAAAGTAATGGATTAATTTTCATGAAACTATTAAGATATTTCTATTTTCTTTAATATGATTGTAATGTTTATGTCGAAAGCATTAAATCCAAATGTACACAAATTCCTATAGAGATTTTCATATTACATCAGGGATGTAACACTCTGATGACTGTAATTAATGGAGTTATCAATCAATGTCATATTTAGAATAAAAAGAAAAGTTAGAACATGACATAACCATCAAATTAAACATTTATTTATTTTCTATAATTATCATAAAGTTTCTCTCTATATTAGTTTTGGATGGAATTATTTTCTATTTGAATTCATAAGATTTAGAAATATTTTATATTTTTCATGTTAATTTTTGCATCATATGATGACTACTTGTTCATTCTTTAATCATATTTCTACTTGATAAATTTTTTAGTTTTTCTTTTTTTTTACCCATTATATGTTACAGAGGAAGTTTACTGATATTGATTTTTCTCATTAGTTCAATGTTTAAAATTATATGCATCTTAGTATATATTTTCCTTTATTTTTAGAGAAATAAATAAATTAAGAGAGGAGAGAAAGAAGAAATTAATGTTAAATTTTGAAAATATTACTACCAGTAAAATTTTTTAGAAAGAGAAACCTTTATTCATTTACTTTCTTTTTTGAGCCAGGGTCTCACTCTGTAGTTCAGGCTTGCTTTGAAATTACTATGTAGCCTAGGCTGACCTCGAACTAAAACTCTTGGTGAGCCCCCTGCCTAAGCCTTCCAAGTGCAGGGATTACAGGCATGTGCCACCAAACCCGAGTTTTAGAAAGAAAAACTCTTAATATTATCTTTAGCATGTACATATTTGTTGTAGTCAGGGATTGCAAGGAAAGCAATTTAATACAGGACTCATAATTTACCGAATAATTTTATAATAATCACCCAAAGTGTCAAACACAAAAAAGGGAAGGAAATGCGTTCACACACTAAAAGTCTCAAAAAGTCCTGAGTGCCACAGAAGTGTCTTGCATGAGTCCAGCTGAAGACCTAGAGCCCATGACAATGTCTCATGCAAGTATGTTTCATGGATCTGCGCTGGGAAAGCCCAAAGGTCAGCGGTGGAAGCAAGAAAGTCTGTGCCAGCAGGATGAAGAATCTGTGCAGTAGGTTGAAGGTCTGCACTGCAGCCAGGAAGCAAAACTCAAAACAAGAAACAGGGCTCCCCTGAAAAGTCCCACAGCCATCCTCACTGACCACAAGGTCCCAGGCTCCTCTGAGGCTCAGAACAGCCTAGTTCCTATCAGGAAGTCGATGTGACAAACTTCTGGAGGAGACTACACAGCAACGGAAGGATCAACAGCACTCCTTTCTCTGGAGTTCTCTCTCTTACGTTGATGACAGTCCTCAGGTGGGCCATCCACACTTAGCACCATGCTGAGTCATTTCCATCGATGGTACAAGTTGTCCACCAGTTGTCAATCCACCATGATGTTTATCTCAAATTTCTTAACGTTTTAGGGAATTTTATAATAATCATAAAAGATATATATCAAACTCCCTACATGTCAAACAATATATTAACGATTTTACATGTATGTTTTATAGATTTCAAAACCCTTGCATGAAAATGATTTCATGTTGGAATCTCCATGTTATACATATGAAAACAAATACATCATGAAATCAAGTTCTTAGTCTAAGAACATGCATATTAAAACAAATCACAGAACAAGCACTTGAATTTAAAATTTCTTATTGAAACTTCCAACTTTATATGCATCTTATACTGCTGGATTGATATAATGGTTCATTTTTTTTTGAAATACTTTATTTTAAGACACTATTTTAAGCAACTTAAAACTAAAGCTTGGAAATGAGTATAAGATCATTGACTAAAAATGCTTATATCCATTCTCTATAAATATGATTAATTCAATGCAACTTTCTTGGCATATTTCTCAGATATGTTTTCAAGTCCATAAGGACACTAAATTTAAAACAATTAATGATAACTTCAATCAGCTTATTCTTCTGATCACCTGTAATTTAATTTGGTCATTTCAAATGTCACCTTCTATTTCTAATTACCGTATTGAGTCTCAGTATTAGCTATAATTTTTATAACATTTAACTCCTACTTGCAGAGATTTTTGATCCCTAAAAAATTGCAGGAACCTGACATTCAAGAGAGAGAAATGTGAGCAGGTCATACAAAGTCTATGTTAAGTACTGTGACCTACGTTATGAATCACTTGTCTGACATTAAACAATGTTATCAGTAAGAATATAGATATATGAGCAACTTCATTTTGGCGTGTATTTATGAATGTAATGTAGTTACTTTCTTGGACACTGATCAAGCCATAACTAAATAAATCCACCAACTCCCTTGTTTTTGGTACAGCAGCGGCATTTGCAAGTATGTGCAGAGCACTAACCAGGGAAGGTGCTGAGAAATTAATAGCCTGGAAAGCAAACTATCCTGATAAGTGAAGTAGAAATGATAATTTCATTAAAACAAAACAGAGCAATCACTTGCCCAACTGGACAAAGGCTCATGGAATCAGAGAGCTAGAATTTCCAATGATGATACTCAAGAAATACTACCATCCAGCAAAGTTAAATGGTCACTGGGTGCCACGAACTTTTATTACACAAGAGATGGTGACTAATGAACCTATTTTGAAGATTCCAAGAAAGATGACCTGTCTTAGCTATCAGAGTGATAAACTTTCTAAACCTGGGCAACATTTGAAAGGGGAGAGTAAACTCCCATGTCCCTGTAACATTCCGTGGGGAAAGAAGAATATGGCACCAAGTTTTCCAAGTAATGGGTACAGTTCTGTCTGACAGAAATGCCAATGTCATTCAAATGTCTTCCCTTCTTCAGAATAAGTCACTGTTTGTTAAACTGTCCAAAGGGAAGAAGAAAATTAACTTCAAGGCCAAGCAAATTTGACTCTCATCAAATTAATTTTTTTTAGAAAATGTGTGTTTTAATTTTATTATGTCTTTCTGGGGAAATTTAAAAGAACAATCCTAACTCATAAGAGTTGATTTTAAAGGGCCTTTGTCAAAGTTACATTTTTTCTTTATTTTGTTTGTTTTTGTTTCAAAAAATGTTTGCTCATTGTATTCTAGGAGAGTCTGAATTCCAAAAATCAAACCCTACAATTCCTAAGTTATCTGTTATTTCTGGTTGAAACCATCTAGTTCTGGGCTCTTTTATTATCCTGGAAAGAACTGGATTTAGTAGGTAAAATCATAATTGTTTTTCCAACTTCATATTTACAGGCTCAGCAGGCATCTTGGGATGTAGTCAAGCTGATTATAGGCGTAACGTAACAAATGTTGTGTTGCTACATAATAGGTGTCTAAATCTTTGTCTCATTGTATTTGCTACACCAGAAAGTTAAACCAATGACAAATAGTTCTATAATTTTGTTTGTTAACCTTTTGTCTTTATTTTTATTGCAATGAAAATCCATAGTCGAGATAATCTTTGGGCATATTAAATAAATCCCTTAAATTATGACCATGCTAACTTGGATGGCAATTTATTATGGGTTAGCAACCTCTCAAAGGCTACTCTGTTTGCCACCACAGCCCAATGCAACACTTGTCAGCAATAAAAAACAACACTAAGGCAACCTAGTTACCTAGAGTTGGGATGAATATATTGTACTTCATACATTCTTACAAAAGTGATGCTTTTTTTGCCTTGGAATAACAGAATCAATTTCTTCTGTTGCCCCAGTACTTCTGCAAGTACCACTGTCCATGCAGTAACTGAATGTCATGTTCCTTCTTAGTTAATACAAAACATGATTGTGGACAGTGAACCCTTTTAACACCAAGAATAATACAGAAGTAGAATGATACCTATGAAAATAGCAATCGTATTCATTTAAATTGCAAGTTACACTAGGGAATGGAGAAATAGATGTACAGGTGCAAACTTTACACTTTTACATAAAATATGGTGTTCCCGAAATAAAATTTTTCTATAATTCATAAGGTAAAATAATTATCAAGTGCTGATATGCTTTGTCTTTTTTCTGATACACTTTGAAATAAAATGCTATTTTCTTCAATTGCTTTTTGATTTATTATACATTATTAGACCTTCTATTAATGTCATGTCTTTTGTCTTTAATCACTGTATGCAAGTGACCATACAATAAGCACTATACTAAATTCAATAAGAGTATATATTACTTAAAATATATTTGGTCTCCCATAATGCAAATAAATATGTTTTTAAATAATTTAATAATTGTTGAGAAACGAATGATCAGGAGAACAGGAGAACAGGAGTACTCAAAGATGTATCATCCCCATAGCTAAGTTAATATGGGAAATAAGAGCAGAATCAAGAAAATTCTAACAATATTTCCTGCAGTTTTGGGAATGGAGTCCAACCCACACAAAAACAAGCCAAATCCCCTTTCACTGATTTACATTACTAGCCATAAACCATTTCAATCCAAGATAAAATTTGATCATATTGTACATCATGAATATTCAGAATACCTGAAATATTTATCAGAAATTGAAGACAATAATTAATATCAGTAGCAAGTATCATACAAGGAATGTTTCAATGTTGTAGTCAGGCAATTAGCATGACCACAATCAAACCACAAACAGTATGGAGAGAGAAGTTTATTTAATTTGAAAATCTTAAAGAAGGATGCTTGTTTTGCTGTTGGTGTGTAATGCATATAAATGAGAGGGGGAAAGTAATATTGTGTTTGCTCACTTGTTTAACAGGAATGATAATGACAATGTTTGAAGAAATACGAGCATTTACATAGAGAATTACAAGAGTTAATTTTATATACATTGAGACATAGGTGTACGACATACATGTATTATAGAAGAATTAGAATAATAGACTGCAGATACGTTAAAGAGATTTGAAAGCAATATATTGGGAAGCCTATGATTTGTAAGTTATTAAGGCCATAAGAAACTATGCAGTCATCTCCAGATGGTAAATTTATTTGAAAGAAAATGCATAGGAACAAAAACTCCATCATATTTTAAGGACATAATAATATTTTAAGGTAATAATAATATTTTAAGAAAATGAAGAAAAAGCAAAACTACAAAAATTTTACAGAGGAAGAAACTAAAGAAGAACAAATATAGGACAAAAAACCCCAGAGAAAATATCATCACGGAATTCAAGGTGTTATGGCTTAGATCTAAAATTGTCCCCGAAGTCTCTTGTGTTCCGCAACGTGAGAGGTGTATAACGAGTTTCCTGCTAGGAGGTCTGCCTGGAAGAAGGGGCACTGGGGCCATGGCTTGGAAGGGAAAATCTCTTTTCTTGAATCCTCCTTGTCTCTCTTTGTTTCTAGCTGCCACAGTGTGAAGAAAACAGGCCTTTCTGCTCCAGCCCTTTCCTCCACACCCTCCTCCTTGAACCCAGCCAACTGTTGACTGAACCTTCTAGAAAACACAAGCCAAAATAAACCTTCTCCTCTTTTAAGTTACAGGTTTTAACTATCTTGTCCCAGGGATGAGAAAGTGATGATGACACAAGAGGAATAAATATTTCAAGAAACAAAAGGGGTCCCACATGTTAAGTAACATAGATACATCAAACCAAATAAGAAGCTAGCCATTTGATGTGCTAGTCTTTATTGTACAGGTAAGAGAAGAAACAACATTTTAATACACTGATTTTAAAGGGTAAGTTAAGTTAATAATTTTTAAAAAATTCAAAAGGAGAAAAATGTACAAAGGAACAAATAGAAACACGTTTTTCAAAAGTGTATTTTACGGTTAGCAGAAATAAAATGTAATAAAGATGTGAAAACATAAACTTCGGAAAGCAAGGAAAATCAGGAAGCCGAAGAGAATATAATTGTGGATAAAACAATGTATGGATGGACATTTGAAGGTATTTCTGAGCAAGGTATCTATTTAATTGTGTATCTCAATTATCACAATCAATCCTGAGATCACATCTACAATGCTTATGCAGAATAAATGCACTTAATATTGCTAGCAAAATTAATATATTGTAAACCTATGTACAAAAGTAATTTCCCAAATTTCAGTTAAATCACTGCTATAATTATGAGTAAATGTATATATTTAAATTTTCAAATGGCAAAAATTTTTTCAAAGTGCAAATAAATTTTAAAACTGAAAATATTTTTATAATGCAATAATGTTTTGGTAAAATGCAATAATACTTTGGTACTTAGAATTAATTCTTAGAGTATGGTTTATTGATACTCTTAAAATTTCTGTTACAAGATATGTTGCAAAGGCAAAATAATTAGTATGTGGAGAAAAACAAGTCGTTTCACCTTTCCGTTGATAAAATACTGCAAATTGGAACAGCCACCATGAAAAGTACCACCAGTGATCACAAAAAATATAAAAAGACAACTGCCTTTTATTTCAGTAATTCAAATATTATGTACACATTCAAATGAAAGGTACCAATATTTTGAAGAATTACATATACTCTCGCATTTATTACAGAAATTCTCAAAGGTGCCAGAATATTGGGTTAGCTTAAATATTCATCAGTGGATGAGGGGTTTAGAAGAATATATGATATAAATACACAATGCAATACAATGCAGTCATATAAAATAAGAAATCCTGTTATCTGCACATGCATAGATGAAACCGGAGATTATCATGTTAAATAAGCCAAGCGGTTACAGACAAATGCTTCAAGAACTGACTTAAAAGTGAAAGACAAGAAAGTTGGTCCCTTGCATTACAGAACACAGTGGAGTTAACACAATATAGGGCCTATAGTATTGGTACTGTGTCTTGAGATTTTAATCAATTAATAACACATTGAGAGAAATAAGTCAAAGTAATCATTGTAAAATTACGAGTATGCTTAATCTATGTGTTATTGAGACATGTAAAGAGAGTAGAACTCAAATGTCCTTAGCATGAGAATGATAACTTGTGGAAATAGAGTGTATTACTTAGCTAGATTTAATCATTTTACAATGAATATGTATTTTAATACATACTTTATTACTAGATAAATACAAAAAAGTGTTGTACAATTAATTATTAACTGACTTTTATATTTGAAAACCACGAATGCAAGATTGTTAACAAAAATACTGCAAGTTCTATAAATCAAAATACTTGATAATGTTTATAATGAGTATTTTAATCAAAAAAGTAATGTTTTTTACAATTTAGTAAATTTTATACCACGTGAGTTATTGCCTAAGATATTAAAATATCAACAGATTAAAATATTCGAATATCTGATTTTACTTTTTGCATTTTAGTTGATTTCTCATCTTTTTTATATTGTTAGTGCTTTCAAAAATTACAACCAATATTGGTTGAGAAATTGCAATCTGATATTAATTAAATACACTGGTTGTCCTAAAAGTAGAATGAAAGTATAGACATATTTTCCTTTTGAAATATATTTTATGTTTTTATGATTTATATATGCCCTCCACTCAAGAAGACATCTTCTGGGAATGCTACTATGTTTCAAAGTTTCTTTGTGAAAATGTCTTCATTAAATATTCAACAATCATTTATCTGTTAGTATGAACACTCAACTGAGAATACTTCATAAGTATAGTGTGAAAACATTTAAATAAACATAATTTACAATAACATTTTCATATTCCTGTCAATCATCAAAATTCTGAGGAAGATTACTTATGGAATTATCATTAAATATTTTGACTGCTGTTCATTCATAATTTGTAAAGAATGAAAGATGATAATGTGTAACATGTATAACAAAAGGTTTAACTTAGGATTGATAGAGGATTTACTATAAAATAGAAAACTAATTACTCTGTATTTAACATTTTTCAGTGATATTTAGTTTTTGATGGATGATATTCATTTTCAATTTGAATCAATTGAGAGTCACCTAGAAAATTCATAAATGTTGGAAAACATCACCAACAAGTGTCACGTGTTTGGTGGTAAGTCTATTTAGAGCGGCAAGTCACTGGAAGTGTGACCCTGAGGGTGAATTCCTGTCCTTGGCTCCTCTCTCTCGGCTTTCTGGATTCCAGGACGTGAGCAACTGTCCTCTCATCTGCCCACCAGCTATGCCCCATCTGTAACGGAGCCAGCTGACTTTTCATGGAATGAATCCTTAGAAAGTGCGTGCAGCAATAGTCTGCAAATTAAATTCCGGGTGTCAGTACTGTGTCTCAGCAAAATGTAGAGTAAAACAGTAAAGCACACATTCTGGGTGTGCTTGTGAGGGTGTTTCCACAGATCATTGACATGCGGGTCACCACATTGACTGGGGAAGACCTGCCCTGAAGATGGAGGTCGGGATCCAATCAGCTGTGAACTCCAAGGGAAAAAGAGCCAAATGAGGAAGCCGTATCCACAGTGTGCTGGAGTGCACTCTGTGCTGGAGTGACACGGTCACCTCTTCTTCAGCAGGAGGCCTTTTTGTTTTGTTTTGTTGCCCGTATCATCCACGGGTGTCAAAGTACAGAAAGTTCAGCCTCTGAAGTTGAACTCACACCGAGGTGTGTGGGACCACAGGAGACTTCCAGCTCTTCCTTCTTCACAAAATTGTCCTTTCTCTAGGTTTTCGGCTTCTTGGATTGAGTCTTTACTGGTTTTCCCTCACCTCTAGTCTGTAGATTGCAATTATGGGAGCCTCCAGTTGCTCACGGTGTGTAAGTGAAACTAATGATTCCCTCTTAAAATCATGCATACATTCTCAAGCTTCTAGTCTTCTGGAGGATTTAATATGTAATATAAATTGGTTAATATTCTACCTATGTCAGAGGACTGGCCAATAGGTACCATTATACGGTAGAGAGGAAAAGAGTTTTTGCTTTCTGTTGCACAGTGGGATGATCATAGACAATAACACTACATGTTTTAAAAATACCTAAAGATTTGGCTATATCATGGTAATAATAATGAAATGACACTTTTAAGATATAAACAGACATAGAGCTATATTCACATATCTTACTGATATGTATATATTTATGCAGGGTTTAATAATATAAAACATAAACGTGTCAGAATAACATGTGTGTCATTTAAATAAAAGCACTAGCCAATGAAAACTACATTGCTATGACATATTTATTTGGAAATTTTCCTAAAGGAAATATAGCAAAGCAGTTGACCACCATTCTCTAGAGAAGAAATGCAAAACTAGATAATTAATGCCATATCCTCAAAAAATGGTGCGCATTTCAGAATATCACTTTCCTGAGTTTAGATCCTCACACATAAAAGACCAGGGCTTACTGAAGATGAAACACAGGAGAAATTCCAGATTTATAATATTTATAATGTTTTCAATAACAGAAAAGAACATCACCTTATCTCACAAAATCTCTCTCTCTCTCTCTCTCTCTCTCTCTCTCTCTCTTTCTCTCCTTTTTTCTTTATATGAGACTGAAGATAATATCTTTGGCTTATAGAAATTCTTTGGGGGGGCTGGGGATTTAGCTCACCAGCGTAAGTGTCTGCCTGGCAAGCACTAGGTCATGAGTTCGATCCCCTATACCCCCCCCAAAAAATTCTTTGGTTTGTAGACTTTCCCAAACAGACCAACATGTCTTTGTCAGTAAGTAAGGAATTTTAAATAATTAAATGAAACTTTTATAGAACATTTTGATTCTGACTTTTAACATATATGCTGGCAAACACACAATAATCCAAAGAAAACAGTTTCAGAAGTGTTTTTATTCATTTGTAAGTTCTAACCATTAACTATTTTTCTGACAATAATAATATAAATGTGTAATGTTTTTATTGTACTAGTTTAGGATTAGTGTGTATATGGTATATTTTATAATCTTCACTAAAAGTCACTTAGTTATTAATTCCCACTTAATAAAATTAGCTTCTATTTCCTTCTTACTTCCTTGGTTATCAAAATGTATCTACTTTATTTTAGTATCAATATAAATCTCAGGAGTAGTTTTCTAAGGCATAATATTATTTAAATATTAGAGAAATTATATGATTTGCAAATGATAATACAGTAAGATTTAATTATTTTATATATATATGCAAATAGGTTATGTCCAAAGTATTCCTCCGGTATATTTATTGAGATAAAATTTATTTTAGATTCACTTAAACCTTAGTTCAGATAAATGCACTACAACTGTAGGAAAGCTGATGATTACTTTTGGGAATTTATTTTATTATCATTAAAGACAGAATACCTTTAACTCTGGTTAAATATTATAAGTTAAAATGGAGTTAGAATTGTACTGGTTGATACAGGTTCTAAATAAAATAATTTGGTCTAATCACAGTACTAATGAAAATAGGCATTATGATTCTTTTTTTTCCTCCAATTAAATTTTGTAACATGGCAAAATTTTTGTAACACAACTCTACCTTGATTCCTCTCATAACTTAGCTATATGCAATGCAGTATTAATCTTTTTCAAATGAGCATTTATATAACTGCAAATTACACATTAAGAGTTCTTCACAGATGTAGTTCACAATAATTACCATCTTACAATTGTACCTCCAATTTGATTTGTTTCTCCTCAGTCTTTCAAAATGGCTCTAATCAGGCTAATAATGGTTTCTTTATCATACAGCTTGGCGAGTTATTATTATTATTATTATTATTATTATTACCTCAGTCTCCTGCAAAACTGCAAATGAATTTACAGGTAGGGGATGTTATGCACAGCTTCATCATGTATTTCCAAAGAATGTCTCAAAATTCTCAGCTTCTGAAATTCCCAGTCATATAGATTAGCACTATTTCTGTATTTGTTTTTACTATAGTAAATTAAATGAGTCACTGAGTGCTAATATGCTAGTCACACTTTTAAATTTTTGAGGAATCTCCACCCTGCTTTTTTTTGTAGCTGTTCAGCATTTTATAAAATTTCTGTATTGCACAAAGATTATATTTTCTTTACATCCTGAGTAATATTTGCTGCCTTGTTTTTATAGCTCACCTAATAGTTATGAGGTGGTATTTTATTGTGATGATGATTTGCATTTTCCTGATCATTAGTGATGTTGGGTCACTTCACATAGTCATGTGGGAAAACATAAGGGGATACCTTTATGATGGCAGTCTCGACAGTAACTTCCTGCAGTTGACATGAAAGGTGACCAATAAAGAAAGCAAAAAATACATAAATGGAACCATAAAAGCTACCCCACAGAAAATTAGTAACAGTAAGAATACGAGTTACAATGGGGGAAGAGACTTTCAAACTCCAATATTTGCAAGATTGTAATATTTAAAAATATATAAGATGTCCATACACCTCAATACAAAATAAAATTAATAATTTAATTTTAAAATGGATGCTTTCCTTCTGCGACATTCTCCTGGTTTTCTGCAACTCTAGAGTGATACTCTATTTCCTCCTTCTCCTACTCATTCAGTATGTTTTGCAAGTTTATTCTCTCATAATGCTCAGTATACTACAATTCACCAATACATAGTATTAAGTTTTATTTCCCTCCTGCTCCATGTTCTATCCACTGTCTCTGACAAGTAAATTAAAAGTTCATCTATGTTTTGTTTCATATATATACCTCCAGACCTGAAAACACAACTTTTCATGAACTCAATTATACCGAATTTCTGAAACTTTTGCAGTTTCATTTGCAAAAGTTAAGTGATTATTAGATTTTGGAACAGCCTAAACACACTTTGGAACATCATGAACATTACATGGAATAATCCTAAACTGAGGCTCATTTATGTTAAGTGAATTTAACATCAAAATACCCCAAAACCACAACCAAGAAAAACACTGTAGAGTCTGATATCAGTTTGAATAATCTTGTGCTGACAACTAAATTCTAAAAAAATTAAGAAAAAAGTATTTGTTATTTTTCAGGAATTTTAAATTTCATGTAGTGAAATAAGTAAATATAGAACCATATTTTCCTTCAAATGTCTAAAAACAAAACTTAAACCAAAAATTTTCAAAGACAAATTCAAGGTCATTCTTTTCCAAGTTTATCTTCTTTCTCCACATCAGTTATAGTTCTATTGAGCATTGAGCTAAGCAAATTTTATTACAGTAATTGAAATTTTATTTTATTTCTTTATCATCTCTCTTAACTACATGAACAGTTTTCCTGTATTATTTCAATGCATACATTAATGCACACACAAACCCACACACACATCCATCACTTGTTTCCATGAGCTTCACTCCATGCAACCTACAACTTCCTAGAGTCAAACTGCTCCAATTGCTTAACTGATTTACACAAATAACCCTTAATCAGTTTTCCATAATACACTCTTGATTGCTACCAAAATGATCCCTTACTTTAAAAGACATAGTGATAATTACATACAAAAACACTGGTAGACTACTGAGATACGTCATCCTGTTCATTCTTCTGAGATAAGACATGGTATCATCTGCTGCTATAGGAAGGTTGTTTTGGAATTTCCCTACATAGGCGTAAATCCATGCACCAGACCAACCTTGCTACAGATCTAACAAAAATGTGAACTTATTGTCTCACCACTTACCCTAATAAAATTTTTCTAATTATGAATGCATTCATTTTCACCACAGACCTGCAAACTTCAAGAGGAGAAACAGGACTTTAATCATTCTTTTTCAACCTGTTTGTCACTTACATGAAGCATTTTATGAATAAAGTATGGTTAAATAGATTAAAAGCTGAGTTAAAAATTTAATTAAGTAATAATTTGATAGACAAATATTTATGATCCAAACAATTTATATTAGCGATCCCAGTACAGTTTTATTATTTTACAATAGTACAATTTAAACCTTATATCTAAGTAGATAAGTGTTTTTGAATTGTGTGGAGGAAGAAATGGTGCATTTAAATGATATTTTAAAATTTTTCAATTTTGAATTGGACCTCCTAAATTAAAATTTTAAAATTCAGAATCCTTGAATGACGTTTACTTGAAAACTCATAGTTAAACTCATAGGGATAATTTTTAGCCCTATGTTCCTTTTAACAGTCAATCTGCCAGGCTCACTTCTGGAAGAAGTACAGCGCCTGCAATAGAATAAAAATGCATATAAATATTTTAAAATAATATAAGCTGTAACTCTATATAAATGGTAAAAATTAATATGGGAAATTCAATATTACTTATAATTAAATTGTAAATTATATTATTATACTGAATACATTTATGTCTTTGGTCTATAATGGGAAAAATAGAGATTACTATGTATCACAGTATCAAAAAATCAATACAAATTAACTGAAGCTTGTGAGGGGAGCTCTGTTCAAAATCAGAGTTGATTTGTAAATCAATGTTAGTTTAAAAATGTTATGTTTTATCAATACTGTATCTGAAACCATAGGACATGTTAAAGAATTTCAAGCAAATGAACAAAACTATATCTATGTGGGCTTAGTTCAATACAAGTAGTTGAGAGCTATGGACATAATATATGACAAGGTGATTGCCAATAAGGTGATCCACATATGCTTGAAAAGGGAAAATCCTAACATACGCTCACTCTAGGAAATAATTTAAAACTATCTTTAGTCTATAAATATAGTACAAGTGGTCACTTACTGTATAGCGCTACTAATATCAGTTTTGTTTATAGCTTGCGTACTCATCACGGAAAGAAATTGTTGATTGGAGAATGGAAGATTTTCCCTGATTATTTCATGAAATACTAGGCATTTTTGAGGTAAAATTGTTTGCCTATGGTGCTTTTTCATCAATTTAATTTCAAAGCAACATTTAAAGCAGCCATTTAAGCTTTGCAAATTATTTATAAATATATACAAAACTTTTCTAGTTCCTCTTTGTCTCTTTGTAATTAGGTTATTAAGGCTTAAGACATTTTTCAAATAAAAGCCCAGTGCAATGATTTTATATATATATATATATATATATATATATATATAGTCATGTATGAAAATACTTAAAACAATTACATGTACTTTGAAGTTTCCAATCATACAATGCAGAAGATTTCTTAACTATTATTTTGTTGAAATGGGTCAGGAACTGTGAGGTATGTATGATATTTGGTGTAAATGCCTGTTACTTGGCCTAGCACCGTTTCACATATGCTGGAGGACCACAGGAGACTACTGAGTCACAGAAAGGAGACTGTGTTTCTTTTGACCCAGCAGCCAGAACTGGCTTCGTATTCATGTCAGTTCTCTGTTCTCAGGAAGCCCGGCACTGGTGCCGAGAGCTGCAGGTGGACGTCCACAAGCGTGTCTCACAGTGTGGGGAAAAATAGGAATTACATTACAGCATTGAGCACATCCAATATTTAATGATCACTTTAATTCACATAGTAGAGAATAAAAATAACCTGCTAAAAGCTCAGAGTAAGTGCTTTATTATTTAAAAAAAGAAATTATTTAATACAGTTCGTCTGTCATTTGACAATCCTTGTAGAACATAGCAGAAAGGAGTGCAGTGGCAGAGTGGGAAGACTTTGTGCATTGGTGGGCATAAATCCTGTATTACAATATCAAGTTTGCAACCAGAATATGTGAAAGTACACGAGATGGTGTAAGATTTTTTTTAAGATACAGAAATGAGTCAACGTTTGAGCATGATTAAAATAATCCAGTTGGGAGAGTTAAGAATATTTTATGAAAAAAACTCAATGTTCAACTTTATAATATTAAAGAACTTTCACAATAACATAGTATATGATAGAGAAGCAAAAGATGTGCTAGTAATCCTGGACATGGTACAAATAAAGGTAGTAATAAAGTCCAGGAAATGTAAGTCCCGGGTGTATTACATAATTTGACAACTTTCTCTGGGCAATTACAGTAGGATTTGAGAGTCTGGGAAGCTGAGAGGAACGTAGATCTACGTGTTAGAGTTCCTCAAGTTTGTGACAAGATAAGTTGTAGGAAAATCACTAGGAAATTTTTAAAAGTGTTAACAAATGACCTAGATCAAACTATTTTTTTAACTATTAGAAATGAGATGAAGGCACCAGGCCTTTAATTCCAGCACTGCAGGAGACTGAGGAAGAGAGATTGTGAGTTTGAGCCTCATCTGGGAAGCTCAGCAGGACACTAGCTCAAAATATCAATAACCAATTAATCAATCAAGCAAGCAATGGTGGAAGTATAGCCTAGTGCCACTGGATTTCCATCTTCATTACCCAGTAACACAGGGGTGCGATGTGAAGGATGGGTGGTGTAGTATGGTCTTGTCAAATGACCTGAGTTGGAAATTGATAATTTTTATTATATTTGCACTGGTAAGTATATTCATTATGTACATTGAAATGCGTTATTGATCTACATTAAAAATTTTATATACATATTGTATTTAATAGAAAATGTAATGAGTTGATAATATATTTATTAATAAATGTTTATACTTATTATACCTTTTGTAAATATGTCACACTAGAAAACAATTCACTCTAAAACTGTGAAATCCAGTCTTTTTTTTTTTAATTTGAAAGAGAATAAAACAAAAGGGGGCAGTACAGAGCAGATCAGAACAGGACAACATAGGCAACACAGTGCTTTACATTAAGTCAACTGGACATCAACAGTAGCTAACACCATATCTCTTACTCTGCTATAGTTGAGCATAGTTTCAATTACAATAATATCAAACATAACACAATAGTATAAAGCCATGCATATAGTGAAAG
>PVJX010021322.1:0-32076 GCA_004027295.1 Dolichotis patagonum | reverse complement strand
TGTAGCCTTTGAGATTTTTTTCTATGCAATTATAAATAGGTCATTTTTATTTTTTATATTAAATGGAATCATAGTATGTGTATTGTCTTCAGGTGAATCTTTAGTTAAATCATAAATCATATTATGGGCCTATTTTTCATATTGATGTACAAGTATCAGTTTTAAAGACGCATATAAATATATACAGTATGTAACTAATTCTGCTAAAGGGTTTTTAGTAAACATCATTGTTCATTTATCTTTGCATACTTGTGTATTTATGCATTTAACTAAAATTGCTCACCAAAAAGTTGTACTAAAGTAGGCATCATACAATATTGATCAAAAATGTGGTTTCCCTCATATCCTGGCCAATATTTAGATATGGATCTTTCTTGTAGTTTTGCAAATCTTACAAATGAAATATATATCATTGTAATGATAATGTCTGCCTATTATTAATGTGTTTCATTATTTGTATTCCTCTATGAATAATCGCCTGTCATATCCTGGGCCCATTTTCTAGTGAGTTATCTTTTTCTCACTGATTTGTGAAAGCTTCTTATACGTCCTTTATCAATGTTTTGTAAGTATTTTCTGTATTTTTCTTTATTGCCTTTTTTACATGTACCAATTTCCCACAAGGAATGTAAACATTTTTTTTTTTTTTTACTACAAACATGTCCCCAAAAAAGAATAGGTCACACACAGAAATAATTTGTTCAGGGCAGAATTTTAAAATTTTTGTTATTTTATTTTATTTTATTTTATTTTATTTTATTTTATTTTATTTTAATTTATTTATTTTTTTCAGTACTGAACATTGAACCCAGGGTCTTATGCCTATTAGGCAAGCACTGTGTTAGTCACCTGTATCTCCAGCCCTTTTTTCTTTTTCTTTTTCTTTTTTCTTTCTTTTTTTTTTTTTTTTTTTTTTTTTTTTTTTTTTTTTTTTTTTTTTTTTTTTTTTTTTTTTTTTTTTTTTTTTTTTTTTTTTTTTTTTTTTTTTTTTTTTGTACTTGGAATCAAACTGGCGACCTCACATTTGCCAGGCAGGTGCTTCCCTTTTTTCTTTCTATATCTAGAGACAGGGTCTCACTAAATTGTCCATGTTCTCTTCAAGCTTAGAATCTTCCGCCTCACCCTTCTGAGCTGCTGGGGTTGTGTAGGTGTGTTGCACTGTGCGTGGCATGTTCGTGTATTTTTATAGTGTGCCCAGAAAGGCTTGCTTTCCCTCACTCCCAAAATTATGAAAATTGTCTTTGTGGAAATAGCTTTTAAATTTTTAAGCTATTTAGAATTTTGTTTTGTTTTGGTTTTTTTTTTGAGATAGGGTCTCTTCCTGTAGTTTAGATGAGCTTTGGACTCACTATGTACCCCAGGCTGGCCTCAAATTCATAGCAGTCCTCCCGCCTCAGCCTTCTGAGTGCTGGGAATATGGGTGTGTGGTGTGAAATAGGAAACTAAATTTGTTTGCTTCTCCAACTTGGTAATCAAATACTATATCTTAAACCATTTATTGAAGAGTCTATCCTATCCCCAACAATTTGCAAAGTTACGTATTTTCCTGGCCTCTCTGTTGTAACTTCAATTCCTTCTTTCTTTCCTTCCTCTGTTTTCCTTCTTTCCTTCCCTTCTTCCCCACTGGGGTTAATCCAGGGGCACTCATTCACTGAGCTATTTTGAGACAGGGTCTCTGTAGGCCTTGGGATATAAGATTAATTTTATCATCTAGGTGCATAAATGCAGACCTACATTTATTTTTTAGAATATTTCTATTGATTAATTAATTATAGTTTTATGAGTTTTATATTAATGAGTACTTAACAGGAAAAAATAAATATTTATTGAATGTTTATTAAAAAAATCAAACTTTTAAACATTGACTGGTTTTTGGTGTTAAAAGTCTATAAAGAGAGGGCAGGGGCTGTAGCTCCCCAGCAGAGCACTGGCCTAGCATGTAGGAGGTTCTGCGTTCAATTCTCCAGCAGTGAAAAGTCTAAAAGAACATCAGAAATAAATTTATATATGAGCTACAATGAAAATATCAACAACACTCTACCAAAAGAAATCTTTACTTAAGTTATCACATGTAAGGCAGTCTGCACACTGACAGCACATGTGTCTTGGTTTCCTGGCTTTCTTGTAGGACATACTTGACATCTCATTGGTCTTGCTGTTTTGTAAGGACGTTCTTAATATGTTATACAGTGTGTAGTTAAATTGCCCAGCCAGGATTTGAACTTGCAATCCTCTTTCTTCAGCCTCGTCAATCCTAGGATTAGATGTATGCTATGGTACCTAGTTTTGTCGCTTTATTTCTTTACCAGTAGCTCAGTGATTTACAGTTTAAAATAGTGCAGTCTTACAGGCCATGTTTATGTCTTGCAAGGCAAGGCCTCCTTATCATTTTCAAAATTACCTTCTCTTCTTTTTTTGTCTAACTCTCTTAAACTTTAAAATCAACCTGACAACAACTAAAAGGGGGGATTTTACACTAAGTTGAAGAAATTAAACATATTTATATTATTGAGCCTTCCCATCCAGGTGTATAGTAAATTTTATTTATTGGAAATGCATCTTTAATTTTAAGATTTTTGGGAAAGTTATTGAATTGCACAGACAGAAAAGTACACAAATCATTAATGTATAGCTTATTTTTATGAAGCAAACATATCATTGTAACTACCACCCAGAGTAAGACAACATTATTGGAGCCCAGGAGCTTCCTCTTTTGTTCTCCCTGGTAACTCCTTGAAGCATACACTGTACTGCCTTCACCAGAATCATTTCATTAAAATCACATAAATAGACCCTTTCAACATACTCTTTGTTATCTAGGTTCTCTTATTAGCATGTTTGTGGGATTCAATCAGTTTTGACATACAGCTCATTCTAGTCTGTTTCTTGTCGTGTAACAATTCAGTTCATAAATATTTTACAATTTTGTGTGCATTTAATTGTTTATGGACATCACATAATCTTCCACTTGGAGCTATTACAGATTATGCTATTATGCTTTTTATTATGCTTTTATGAACACACATCCCTTTTGATACACATATGTATGCACACGCTTCTGATGAGTATGTATTTGGGTATAAGGTCACTAGGTCATATATTCAACTATAGTAAATACTTCCAGTTTCCAAAGTGGTTTTACATAATTGAATAAATTGAATTTGTGCCATCTAAATAAAAAGAGTATACCTTGGTATTTGCAGATTTTGTTTTAGACATTTTGATGAGTATATTTTAATGTATGTTTTCTGAAATATTAATATATATGAGCTCTTTGAAGTTTTATATTACTTTCTATGTTAATTGAACTATTTGCTTTCTGTGAGATAAATTCACGGAAAATGTCTTCCCATTGTGTGGCTTGCTTTTTCCCCCTCTCTGTGACTCTTTTTTTTTTTTTTTTTGTACTGGGGATCGAACTTATAACCACGCACTTGCAAGGCAGATGCTTATGCCGCTGAGCTAAATCCCCGGCCATTTTAATGAATATCTGCTTTTAATTTTCATGGAATTCCAATTTATTCATCTTTTATATTTGAGGTAGTGATTTTGATGTCTTGTTTTAAAATATTTGGTTAATGCAAAGTCATAATATTTGTCTCTCAATATTCTTTTAGAAGCTTTATTGTGTTTCTTTTCACATTTAGTTCATGTTCCATGTGGGATTCTTTTGTTGTTCCTGATGTTGCCTATGGTGGTGTGAGGTAGCAATTCCATATTCTCCCCTGTTTTAAAGATTTTTGTGTCTATATTTATGAACTAAGTAGGATTGTAATTTTATTTTGTTGTTCTTGTACTCTATTTTTATTAGAAAGTTATGCTATCTTATAAAAGGAGTTGGCTAGTATTTCATCTCTATTTAATTGCAGTTTTATATATTTGCCACTACCTGCTTCTTAATGTTAGAATGAAATCCATCCAAATCTGAAGTTTTCTTTGTGGGTAATTTATTATAGGTTCAATTTATTTAATGGATAAAAGTCTATTCAAACTTTATATTCCTTTTTCTATGTTGGTAAGTTGTGACTTTTCTAGGTATTTGCCCATTATTTTCAAATTTATAGATATCAAGTTGTTTGTAACATATTTTTACTATCTTTTTACCATCTGTAGAATCTCTGGTGTTAATTCCCTTTAGTTTCTGGTGTATAATTTCTGTCTTCTTTTTTGTTGCTAAGAAAATTATGTTAGTCTTTCAAATTCATCTCAATGTGGCTTTTGTAGGGGGTTTTGTTCAGCTGATTTGGCTTAGGTTTTGTTGAGATGGGGATCTCACTGCATTGCCTACCCTGGTCTCAAACTCATGGGCTCACTTTACCCTCCCACTTCCGCCTCCTAAGTAGCTGGAATTACAAGCATGTGTCACGACATCTAGAACTTTTATTGTAAATTTCTTTCCTATATTGTTGCTCTTTTTAATTGTATTGTTTCCTTGCTTTTCCTTTCTGAGTATGTTTGTTCTTTTTATAGTTTCTTGGTGGAGTTGATATTCAATCTTTCTTTTCAAATCTGTGCAATTTAATGCTATGACTGTCTCTTTAAGCGTACAATAACTCCATCCCACAATTTTGACATGTATTGTCATCATTCAGTTACAAATACTTTTTTTGGTGCTGGGAATCGAACTCAGGAGTTTGCGTTTGCCAGGCAGGTACTTATGCTGCTGAGCTACATCCCTGGCCCTGAAATATATTCTAATCTCATGGATTTTTCTTTCTCCAGAGACAAGATTTTTTTTTAATCATAATGCTACATTTATGTATTTATGTACAGTATTACATACGCATATTTTAAATTTCTAGTATCTTGCTTTCCTATTTCTCATTTTATAGTGGTGGTCGTTCCTGCCTTAAGGATAAAGATTTGCCTCTCAAATCTCTCATTGAACTGTGATGTTTTAGGTTTTTTTAAGTGGTTTTCTGAATTAACTCTTTTCAGGAACATGAGCAGGCACATGGAATTGTTCTGCTTGTGTTAATTGGTGACTTTCATGCTATTAGTTTCCTCCAGTTGCCAGATGGTATTTGTTTGTGTGCTCACATTTTAAAATCCAGGGGCAGATTGATAATTATTGGTAGCTGATAGAAATCTCCTTAAGTGCTGTTAAGGGTTTCCATTTGACACTTGGGCAGAGCCCACTTCTGCAGATAGTAGGTGAATACAGGGCTCTGCAGGCTAACTTCAAACCAGCTATGATGAGTGGCTAACGAAATGCCCATAAATTGGCTTCCTTTCAGGTTACAGCACTGGAAACAAGTGGAGAAACTGGAGGTGTTCTCAATTGTAGATACCGGGAAGGTATTGCCTGACAGATGGTGCGAATTAAGACATTGCTTTGCTTTTCTTAGCTACCTTTCTTTCCCTTCTCTGTTCAGTGGGACTGCGGAGTTATGTGAAGCAGTGCCCCCTTTCCTGAGATGTCCCCCTCATTTTACATAAGGATACGTGCTAACACTTGTGCCACTGGTAATGCCGTAAGTGCTGTGTATGGAGAAGAATGATGCTCATATCTGACAGTCCTTAGACTACACTACCATGCCCCATGGGCCATCCAGCTGTTCCTGACTTGGAACTCAGAGTTTGCCTCTGTCCTCTAGTAGGAAAACAAAACAAAACAAAACAAAACAAAACAAAACAAAGAAACCCCTCTTAAATGCTTTAGTTGCCCTTGTTTCCTATGTTCATTTGTAAGTTCTTTCTTTTGTTTCTCCATCCATATAATATCCAAAAATTTCCTCAGCAGCATAACACCAAGATATATTAGTTTGCTGGGCAAGGTGGAGTGGTAGAATACTTGCCAAGTATGCAGGAGGTTTGATTCCTGGCACCACTGAGAAAAAAATCCTTGAAAGTAGTTAAATAAATATAATTTAATTTAAAAATAGAGTCATGAATCATTTTCAATCACTTTCACACAATTTCTTTCCCATTATGTAAGCATATAACCACTCTGTTTCACTGTGGATTAGAATTTTGTTTCAATTTTCAGAATACTGTCCATCTTATGATAAAATGAGGGAAAATGAAATTAAGGTTTTTTAATGTTATAATTAAACTTACTCATTGTTTTAAAAACTGTCATGGTCATCAGATCACTTAGTTGTCTTTCCTGAAGGTTAATCCAAGTAAATTTGGGAGACCAGGAAATTTTCATAAGCACAATTCTTCACAGCAGTGAGTTATATTCTTTACTGAGAATTTTAATGCTAGTGTCTGATTCCTTTGCTGTAGTGGCCGGAGCATGGAGACAGAGTCAGGTCCAAATCCTGGCTTTATAATTATTAACCCCATGACTTCAGGCAAGTGCCTGGCACAAAGAGGGTACCTCGGTATTTACTGGATGAATGAATGTATGAAGTTACGTAAATGTCTGTAACCTCTCAGTAACCTATCCATAAAACGGGGGTAAAATGTGCTTGCCCTATGGATTGCAGATAGTTTTTGTGAACCCTCATGGAATATAGTAGGCATTCAGTTAGAACTAGGTATGATAATAACAAATTTAAAGCAGAATCCTTTCATTAGTATTAAGCAGATCCTACAAATAGAAGCAGGTAGGTTTATGGGAGTGACTTTCCAGCAGCCTTTCCGCCTCCCTAGAGATAAGCACGAGGTGAATTCTTTATTACACTGCTCTGGGCAGGATCCAGACTTCAGGTATGAAGCCACAGTCTTTCAAAGCAATTGATACTCCTAAGGAATAGTAAGGCAAATGGGAGACACAGCATAAAGGGGGAGCTGGATTAGTGTGTGGAAAAGTTGTGTAGAAGTGAGTTTGAAACTTTTTCTTTTTATGACAGTTTGTTTATTGGTACAAAAACTACAGGGGATGTTACTCATTGAGTGTGTGGGGAAGGTTTGGTGTGAGTGTCTTGGGTGCCCGTGGCTGCTGGGTCACCAGGAGATGGGTGGTTTGGTATAGAAGAGTCTTCAGGGGAGCAGTGAAAGGTGAAATGGTTTACATAAAGTGCAGACAGCTCGAGGTCACCTTGGAAGCTACACTTTATCTTTTGCATGCTCTTAAGAGCCCTAGCCAGTTAAAGTACTGCCTCATAAACCAGCAGTCAGAACTGTTAAGAGAGGGCACAGGTTGGCAATGTTTGTAGTTTTGAGGTGACTTAACATTTTGCGTAGGGTAAGCCTAGTTTTAGCAAATCAAGGAGTATAAAGACAGGGCAGCTAAAATACATTCTCTTTTGAGGGAAAGTGAGCCCCTCTGGAGTATTCTTCCTCCTTTCCCTTAATAGGGCTCTCTCTCTCGCGCGTGCTCTTTCTCTCTCTCTCTTTCTCTCTCTTTTGGTACCAGGGATCGAACTCACAACCATGCGCTTGCAAGGCAGGCGCTTATGCCGCTAAGCTAAGTCTCTGGCCCCTGCTCTCTCTCTCTTGACCTTCCACTATGCTTTGAAGTTAGTTGATGGCTTGTAGGTGCAGTGCTTAAACATTTCTCTTTATTAATATATGAAAAAGAATTTTAAAAATATACTAAGATCATTTAAAGACCATTTAATGCAGCTGCCCATGATGGAACATGGTCATTTGAGACTGTGTATTACAAAGCTCTTTTCTCACTTTTCTGTTGTTTTGTTAAAAATAGAAATGCGGGGATTTTTTTTTAGTGAAACATTTAGACAGAATACTTTTTATTTTTCAGCATTCATTTTCCTACTATTGAAGCACCTGCATTAGTACACGAATTCATACAGTAGTTGGGATTAAATGCAAGGTTACTATAGGGATTCCATTGTCACTTTATTTATCCTAATATATATTTACTTAATAGACATTTTACTTTGCAAGGTGTGTTATCTTTTAGGAATTCTCCATTGTTTACATGATACCAAGATGTAATTCTCTAAAGAAGGAAATGGCAAATTATTTTAATGCTTTTACTGTTTTTGTTTCTAGCTTATTCTACTAAGCTCAACAAATTTCCTGTGTTTAATATTAATGATGACTTGAATGATCTGTGTACCAGTGCAGTAAGCCCAAATACTACTAAAGCCACGCGATATGCCCTGAATGTGTGGCGATATTGGTGCATGACCAACGGGCTCAAAGATCACACGGACATCACCAAGGTAAGGGACTCTCAAGTTTACTACTTCTTTTGGCCAACCTCACTGAGTTTCTAAGTGCCAGGTACTGTACAGGGCATTGCTTTCTGCTTGGGGAAACTGAACGGACATAAAATAGGGGGGGAACATACCCATGGCCCAAAGCAGAATTTAGTATTTTATAATTTTACAAATCAGAAATTGCTGGAAAATCCAGTTAGATATATTCATTTTGGTTTGATGAGCCTGCAGAGGGAATTGATATGTATTTTGAGAGAAAGGTAGGATTTCAGTAGAATGAGAGGAGGACAGGAGTTTTCAAGGCTGACTAACATGAAGGTGAATAAATTTTGAGAGGACAAATGCTTATTAAAACAGAGGTTTCAGTAGAGTATAAGCCAGATTTTGAAAACCCTTAACTGCTAATCTAGAATTCTTATATACGTTGGAAAATCACTTGTTTTTGGTAAGGAGAGACTTTATTATAAATAATTATTATATGATATGATCATAAGAGCTGCAAGTATCTTAGGGTTAAGTAAAAAAAGAAACCATTAAAGTTTTTTGAGAAAGAAGGAACATAATGGTAGTGATATTTTCATAAAAAGTAATTGGAAGCGATGAGCAAAAAGTTACTAGTCCTCCACTTCCATTGTTTAAAATTAACTTTTAAGATCTCTCTCTTCCCAGTTTGAAGAATTTGAGGTTTGTGAATGACAGAAAAAGAATCTTGCATACGTAGAGAAAGAACAGAAATAACTGTGTTTTGATTTGGCTATATCAAGTCTTAAGTCAGATTGACCAGAAGGACTGATTGTGATTGTGAGATTGAAAGCAGGGTAAAAATATTAAAGCTGGAAGTATAGAAGTATAGATTTCAAGATCTTCCAAACAGAGTTCATATTTAAAGCCCAAGAGAAGGTTGGGAATGAACAAGTTGAAACAGGAAACCCAGGTTTCTACTTCCAGCTAGGGTGAGAGGCCTTTCTGTTTCACCTACGGAAAGGTGACATCCTCAGGAGAGTAATGGGGAGAGAAAGAGGGAAAGGAGAAGAAAAAAGAGTGAACAGAGCTGGAGCAGTGAGCGGTCAGCACAGATGGAAACAGCATTCTTCCTCAAGGCATATATTGATAGCATTGGTAAGTCAAGACAGAGACAGGAAGATGAACTGAACAATCTTTGATTAAGGTGAGGACCCTGAAAGGCTTCCAGAGAGTTCTAGGTCAGTTGCCATGACCACTAGCTAGCTGCTGCTCAGCTCCTAACACAGTCATGTGCCAACCTCTTAGGGGAGATATCCAAAACGTAGGTACTCAGGTCCCTCGCAGATGAAAGTACATGCTTTTAAAAATCAGCAGTCATTCAGGAGATAAATCACTATGAATGATGATGTATAAAAACAAGAAACAACAGACTTATACACCAAGAACTCTGGAGAATTAAATTATAGACTGAATTTTTATGAAGTGTTTTGAAACATTTATGAAATTTTATGGAAATAAAAAGCATCAAAATAATCAATAACATATCCATCAAAATTATCCATCAGATTTGAAAATAAATTGAAATTTCTGTGTTCAGCCATGCAAGAAAAGGGTTCAAAAGTAGCCTCCTTTAACAACTAAAAAATGCAACACAATATATGAAGCAACTCACTGCAGACAGAACAGCACAAAATGTTAATCCCCAAAAGAGGAAACAAGTAGGAGAAGAGTCATTATCTCTGAGGTGTCTGCCCTGAGGTAATTAGAGATTTCAATTCACTGAAAGAAAAATATAACAAAATTCAGAATTCAGCACTACAAACTCAGTAATTTGTAGCATCCCATCAAAATGTTACTGGACATGGGAACATGTGATCATTTATCTGGGAGAAAAATAAGGTAAATCTCACTTCCAGCCAATTGGGAGGGCCAAAACTGCCCCCATGCCAGAAATAAACAAAAGATATAAAGCAACATTTTAGAAGGCACTTGATAGATGGCAAAGAAGGATAGTGATCCATGAGGAACAGAAAAAAAGCACGGTGATACCTTGGAGTATCCCAGTTTGCTAACTTCAAAGAGTTGACAGGTCTGTGGGGCATGGAGGAAGAATTCAGTCAGAGCCTGCGGACCTGCTTAGTGGAGAAAACAAAGCTGAGTGGCTTGAGTTGTCATGAGGGAGTATCCAAAAGCAGAGAGCAGAGAGAGCCTGAGGGATCTAAAGATACACTGCTCAGATATTCAGCCAAGTACTGTGAGTGTATGCAAGGGAAGACGCCACTTGAGGCTGGCAAAAAATAAAAACAAAAAAAACAAACAAAACCCCCACAATATTACTTGAAAGGAGTAGCAGTAATAATAGGTGGCACTAGCACTGACATAGAACTGGAGACCACATAGCCCACCAACCAGCTGAAAAAAACCTCAAGTTTCAAAGGGTTACCAGCCAGGCACTTTGAGTAAGTAAAGCAGAATAATCACAGATTCAAGCAATCCTGGGCAATTTGCAGACTTAGAAAATCCCTACTCAAAATAAAATTAGAGAAGGAAAAGGGATGGCTCAGTGCAGAGGCCCTGGTTCATTTAGTAACAATGATCAGACCATTGTTACTAAATACAGACCATTGTTAGTAAACCAAGCAATTCATGGGCTAGAGACCTCAGGTTTTACATCCTATGGGTGTGGGAAATACTTAGCTATAGACTGCACACAGCTGTAGTCCCACCCAGCGGATCCGAAAAGCAAGACCCAAAGAGTCAAATGGTTTTTAATTAACTGTATTCCTGAACAAAGCTTAGGAATACTTATAGGAATATAGAAATATTAAAGCAATAAAATTCACAATATGTGTCATCTATAAAAAAAACTTGTCAGACATTCAAAGAACATATACCTTTAAAGAATGAGTAAAAACCAACCCAAAATGGACACAGATTATAAAATTAGAAGGCATGGACATTAAAACAGTTACTATAACCATATGTGGCAACTTCAAAAAAATAAGTAGGGTTATAGATTTTGTTTGAGATTCAAAGTGCACTTCTAGAGACAGAACTACAATGTCTGAAAGATAAACTGCTTAGGCATGTTACACAATAGAGAAGAAAATATGTGAACCTGAATATACACTGTAACAATAGGAACTGCAGAATAGAACACAGAGAGAAAAGATAATTGTTTAAAAATTATCAGACCATTAATAAGGACTGACATTTCCAGTGGACCCATAGACAGGTAGTAGTTGGAATCCTTGAAGCAAAGGAGAAAAAGAAGCGGGGCAAAAAGAAACATTTGAAGCATAACAACCCTAATTCCGCCAAATCTGATAAAAACTAAAACATCCATTAGATTCTAGAAGCTCATTAAACCCCATACATGAAGTGAAGAAAACTGTGTAAATGTACACTATAACCAAATCACTTAACCAGTTATAAATAGAAAATTTAAAAGCAGTTAAAGAAGAAAGATACGATATACAGAGGAACAAAGATAACAAAGGCAACAACAGATTTCTCGTTAAAAACAAGACAAATGCAAAGATTATCAAGCAACTTCTTTAAATTATGAAAGCAAAATACTTTCACTGTTCCCAAGGAGAGTGTCTTTCAAAAGTGAATGTGAAATAAAAACTTTTTAGATGTTCAAAAATGAAAAGATTGATCATCAGGAGATCCACACTCAGATATATGAAAGGAAGTTCTTTAAAGGAAAGGAAAAGGAAAATAGTATTATATGGAAATATGTCAATAACAAAGAAAAGAACCTTGGAAATTATAGTTACATGACTAAGTATATAAGTTTTTAAACTTAATTTTCTTTGAAGATCATTGACAAAAACAACATAGATAATGTGGAATAAAAATATTAAATTGATGCAGGGATAAAAAAAGAAAATAGTGTTTTTCATCAGAAACTATGCGAGACAATGGGATAACATCTTTAAAAAGGTGAAATAAGAAACTTCAACCTAAAAATTTATACTCAGAGTAAATAAAAATGAAAGTGAAATAAAGACCTGTTCTGAAAATACAAACCTGAGAGAATTTCCCACCAAAAGGCCTCTATGACACTAAATGTTTAGGCAGAAGCAAAATTGTATCAAATGAAAACTTGGATTTTTCAAAGAAATAAAGTCTTGAAATGGAATTTTTTAATTTCCAAAAAGATAATTGGCTGTTGAAAGCAAACATAATAACAATGTAGTACAAGGCTTTTATGTAATACATAGAGAAAAAATGTAGGCAACACAAGTAGAAGATTGGTGACAAGATAAAAGTGCAGTGTTGTAGATCCAACAATACATGTGAAATAGTGTAGTATCTGAAGGTAGAATATGATAATTTAAAGATCTATATTGCAAATCTTAGAACAACACTAAAAATGTAAGACATAGAGCTTATAATCCTAATGTAAGAGTAAATAGAATTCTAAAGCATATTTAAGTCAAAGGAAAAAGGGAAAAAAAAAAACAAAGTGATAGAACAAATAGAGAACACATAGCAACATGCTAGATTTAAACTCAGCCATCTTGATAATTATATTACATAGAAATGCTCTAAATGTTATAATTCAAAGAGAGAGATTGTCTCCACCACCCAAAATAAAAGAAAAAAAGCAAGAGTTAACTGTGCAGTCCATATTAAAGGCTGAAAAAGATTGAAAGTAAGTAGATGGGAGAAATAGTACTATAGTACTAAAGTATTAATCATAAGAAACATGGAGTACCTGTTAATATCAAAGCAGACACCCATAGAAGGAATTCTAACAAGAATAAAGAGGGAAATGTAATAATAATAGAAGTCGCAATTTAAGATTTCACACCTATAATCCCAGCACTTGGGAGACTAAGGCAGGAGGATCATTGCAAAGTCAAGACCAGCCTGGGCTACAAAGTAAGCTCAAGGCCAGCTTGAACTGCATAGTGAGACCCTGTCTCAAAAAAAAAAAAAAAAAAAAAAAAAAAGATTTCAGTCATACACAGTATGTTCAGTATGTTCTATGTGTACAACAGAATTATAAATTAATTACAGATTGCTAACTAGAAAGTTTCCAGTACTTGGAAGTCATTACACTACTAAATAAGCCACAGATCAAGAAGAAATTACAAAAGAAATTTTAAAAATCTTGAACTAAATGAAAATTAAATTGTAGTTTACCAGATTTTGTGAGAGGCAATGCATACAGAAAAAAATACCAGCACTGAATGCTTATATTAGAAAAAGATCTAAAATCAATGCCTATAAAACAGGAATAGGAATATAAAACCAATATGAATCATGAAATTAGAAGTAAACTGTTGAAATAAAAATATATGTTTTGAGTTAAAAATCAAGTTTAGACTCAGATGTAAACATAACTAGTAAGTTATAAAAAAGTTCTGAAGAAACTACATAGATTGTAGCAGTTAAAAAGTTAAGATTTACAGAATAGAGAAGACCCAAATTATGAACACCAGAAGTAAAAGAGGGAATATTCCTAACAACCTTATAGAAACAGACAAATTTTTAAAAAGGATTCTTTTTTAAAAATTTTATTTAAAGAGAAAAAAAAAACAAACAAAACAAGACAAAATAAAGGGTAGTAACAATACTGAATTCCAAGGAAAAAAGGAAAAGAACAACAAAAAAACACTAAGAAATCATTACTTGATAAATTACATACTGACATCTTGGAAATAGTTGTTTAAATTACAAAATTAAAACATGTAAAGTAGACATTCAAACAGTGAGACTGTTAACAGTTCTGCTCCACGATCTAACAAAAACAGCAATATGGTCATCCATTTTACACACTTAAACATACATGCAATTATATCAAAAGGGTAAAATTAAACAACAAAACAGAACAAAACGGATCACAAGAAAGCAATGTAAGAGACATAAATTTCAAAGCTAGACAATCGGAGATATTCACTATCATACTGACTCTTGTTTTCTTCCAAATAGTTGTCCGTATCATCACATACAGGGAATTCACACGAAACAACGTAGTACGGAACTGATCTAAGCAGGACGAGGAGGGCTTGTCAGGTCTTCAAGACCAGACAATAGGGAAGCCAAGAATGGCTGTCATAGTGTCTCTCATTCTCTTCAAAACAGATGTCCATACCTTCATGTGTGTTGAACTTAAACAAAACAAAACAAGCTAAAATCACTTTGAACAAAGAATGATAGTATTGCTGTATTTCACATCATGACATTACCAAGTCAGCACTGGGTACTGTAGTGTCTCTTTTTCTTCAAAGTAGTTGTTCATGCGTTATATAGTTGGTCCTCATAAACTATTTATAAGTTCTACGCATGCATGAGTCTCTACATGTATATCTATCCTTTCTGTATTAGAAGGAAAAACAAAACAAAGCAAGACAAAACAAAACAATTCCTAGAAAAGCATGAAGCAAAAAGTCATATAAAAATGCAATACAAGGTGATCTACAATGGTTACCATGATGTCTCAGCAGTATATAACAACATTAATAAAAATGAAACATTGGAGACATTATAAGACTTCAAAAGCAGGTAATAATCAAACCAGAGTGAGTATCTTAGTGAATCATGTCATCTTCAGTGTAGTTGCCTATACTCTTAGACTTGATACTATCAATCATAACAGATTTCAATAAAATCAGTCAATACAAAACAGCAATCTAACAAACCAGATTCACATAAGATCGGTCATAATAAGACAGTATAAGTTATACATGGCTTCAGATTAAATTGATAGGAAATTAAGGATGATTACCATAATATGTCCTGCTATTTTTGGGATAGCTGACCGTACCCTGAAATCTACTATAAGTAGACAAACTGGAACAGCATATAATCCATCTAAGCAGAGTGGTGAGAATAAAGTAGATTTTAAATCTTATTACTCTATTAACAATATCCTCTGTCTTCTGTTTTTAGACAGTTCCTCCCCTTTCATTCCTATAGGATACACTGCTTATTTTGAGTCCCACTAACTCCCTCGGTTTTTAGATTTGTTTATCCTAACTGGTTCTGAACCTTCTGACTCCTGGGCTTGATCTCGAGTTGTATTCCTTTACCTATAAAAGCCTCAAGATTTTCCTTCATTATAGCTGAGCAGTTCTCTACTGCACAAAAGTATCCTGTCTTTTCAACCTACCTGCAGGTGCTGGTCGAGTTGCCTATATTTCTCTCTGGTTCCCTGTCACATAGAGTATTGTTTTCTCATATTTGACTTTCTGTCCATAAACCCTCTTTCAGGTTAATTATGTTTCCTATACAGAGCATCTCGATGGACCCTATCTCCTGATCTACTCTGCCCGTGTTTCTCTCTGTTAATATTTCAAGGCCATCTGTATTAGAGATTACAGCCAATCTTCTCTGCCTCATTTCTGCTCTTTTATTTTTCTGCCATTGGTTGTCTATTTTTCTCTTTCATTCCACTGTCTGCCCCATTCATTGAGGCCTCTCTGCCACTGTTCCTGAAATCCTCGTATTCTTTTTCTCTCTCTGTAGAATGTCCTTCAGTATTTTTTGTAGGGTTGGATTGGTGGTCACAAATTCTCCCAGCTCCTCTTTGTCATGGAAGCATCTTGCTTCTCCATTAACTTCTAGAGAGAGTTTTGCAGGATACATCAATCTGGGCAGGAGATTGTTCTCCTTTAGCGCTTGAATTACTTCACTCCAAGCTCTTCTTGACCTGATGGTCTGTGTCAAGAAGTCTGCCATGATTTTGATGGGTTTTCCTTTATAGGTGATCTGTTTCTTTTCTCTGATGGCTTTTAATATTCTCTTCTTATATTGAATTTCTTGGATCTTGATTTTTATGTGTCTGGGTAGTATAGCTCTGTTTTGATTGTAGGAGGCTGGAGTTCTGTATGCTTCATACATCTGCATATCATTTCCTTTTTTTACACTTGGGAAGTTTTCCTTAATAATTTCTGTGAATAGCCTTTGCAATTCCTTTGTTTTGACTCCTGCTTCTTCATTCACATGCTTTATTCTTAAATTATAGATCCTCTTGTTGTCTTCTAGCCTTCCTATTGTTACTGCCTGTTCCCTTATTATTTTTAAGAGATCTTCCCTTTCATGATCACACGTTGCAAGCCTGTCTTCAAGTTTTGATAGTTTATCCTTAGTTTCTCTCAAGCAGTTTTGCCAGCTTTCAATGGAGTTTTTAGTTTCCTGGTAATCTCTTTGAATCTGCTTCATGAATTCTAGATTTTCTTTAAATTCTTCATTGAATGTTTCTCTCCTTTTGTGTTCCTCCATTCTTCCATCTGTGTCTTCTTGAGAGGTGCTTAGCCTTTCTTTTAAATCTACTTATCTCTTGCTTAACTTGAATTAATATTTCGGTTTTGATCTCGTTTACGAGGTCCTGAAGATATCTCTTTATGTCTGCTGACGCCATGTTTGATGTTGCATGTTTGCTGCCCTCTTTTGTATTTACCTCTTCTGGATCAATATTCTCAGAGTTGAGGGCCTGGGGCTTTTTCTTATTTCTTTCTCTCATCATGTTTTTGGTTCCTTCCATACAAGTGTATAGTGTAGTTCCCAGTCCCTTGTTGGTTAGGGTTCTTCTGGAGTACGCAGGCTAGGGGTTTCTGCCCTCTCCAGTCCGTTGTCAGAGACTGATGTGCAGGCAGGGGCAGTGTATGCTTGCTCCTCCCCTCCAGGCCAGTCACCCTTCTCGGGCCTTCACTGCATCAGCATGCACGGTGCTTAGGGAATTGGTTTGGGATGACCTACTGGGTCCCGGCCAGGGGTGCGGCCCAGGCCAAGCTGATCCCACCAATCTGCTCCACTAGGGGAGCAACCAACTGAAGCCACTTCCTTACCAAGTTAGGGCCGTCCTGCCTGACTCCAACATGTCGTCCAGTTGGTTGCCCTTTTCCCTTGGGAGGGTCTTATTCCTAGCACTCACCGCGAGTTGATGCCAGTCCCTCTCTGACTCAGTTCTCTGCTGGGTTCTCCAACCTCCGACTTCAGTGCGGCTATGGCACGAATCCATGGCGTCTCTGGGCAAGTTGCATGCAGGGCAGTTCAGCTCCATGCTCAGGGCCGCTCAAGCCAGTTGCATCGTCGCGGGTTTGGACACTCAGGTCAATCTTGGCACGAATTTAGGCAGCTAGGCGAGGGCGCCATGCTCGCCGATCTTAGCTTTTCTAATGGTAGCCCTGGGACCTCATATTCAAGCAGCTCGTTTCCCTTCAGTTTGTCCCTGGGTTGAGGGAATCCATCTCCCTGTGTTTGGGTCTCTCCAGGGTGTTCTATTCTGGCATCTGAGCTGTCTCTCTCAGAGAGACTCCGTATCCTGCTACCTATAGGTCCGCCATCTTTTTCTCCAATCCTAAAAAAAGGATTCTTATGGAATACTCTGAAAAATTGTATCCATATAATTTAGGTAATGTTGATTAAATGGACAAATTCCTAGAACGATACAGAAAACAAACCTGTTAGCTTCCTGTTACCCTTAAGGTAAGTCCCAAACTAATAGCTTTGTATCCAGTCTTCAGAACCTGTTTTTACATTATGGTGTTGGGAAAGATACCTGTCATTCTCCTCCCTCTACACATGCTCCTTGGCAGTATGACTTTGCTGCTTTTTCCATCAAGAGTGTAATCATTTTTTCCCTAAATCTAAGCTGCCCATGTGACTTATTTTGACCAACAGGATGTAACAGAAGTGACAATCTCTGGGTTCTAAAGCCAAGCCTCGAAAGATTCTGCTTTGGTCTTTAGGTCCTTACTGGTCTTAGTACATGGTGTTACCATGTGAGAAAACCCACTGAGACCTGAGGAATACATGGACAAGCTGCCACGTAAAACTCGGATGACAGGACCATGTGTACCCTAACTGGGATTAGTACAGGAAATACTCAGCTGAGCTGCGCCCAGAATGTTAACTCATCAAATGATGAGCAAAATCAAATGTCGTGGTTTGCCAGGTAAAGTAGCACATAGCTGTAATCCCAGTACTCTTGGGAGGCTGAAAAAGGATCGGAAATTCAAACTCAGCCTAGGCAATTAAGCAACTTAGCAAGACTGTCTCTTAAAATGAAATACAGAAAAGGGATAGAGGTACAGTATTGTTACTCACTGTGAAAGCTTTGGGTTCAGTCCCCAGTATTAGGGAAGGGAGTCTTGGCTTTAAGCTACTAAGCTTTGGGGTGGTTTATAATACATCCCTAGTTAACTGAGATACCCTTTCTCTCTAAGCTGGTCTTGTGTTCATTTTGTACTCTTCCTATTTTTCCCTAGCCTCATCAAACTTTTTACTGTTCCTAGAAGCCATAAGAACCTCATGCTCTTGAGTCTTTGATACATGCTGTTTTCTCCACCTGGAATGCTCTATCCTCTTCTCTCTTTCAAAATTTTTTATGCAGGGACTGGGAATGTAGCTCAGTGGTAAAACTCTTGCCTTGCATGCACACGGCTCTGTTTTCCATTCCCAGCATCACAAAAAAAAAAAAAAATTTATTCATTCTTCCAGAATGAGCTCAAATTTGGCTCCCTCAAGCAAAATTATACTGTCACCTGAGGATACCATGGCACTTAATTTAAGTTTTTGTTCTGGTGTTTGCCATGCTGGAGTGCTTTCCATGTTGAAATGCTCCTATCTGTTTACATGTCTATCTCTCAGAATATACTGAAAGAATCTCATTTATGGCTAGGTCTTCAACCCAAATCAGAAGACCTGAAATAGACCTGAATTGGCACCCTCTGAACTAATAAATGTGAGTTAAATGAATGAGTTAGCTTCAGGTTTGGAACACAAAACAGACTTAGAACATTTTTCTTTATTTCCAGACTACCACAAGCTTCAAACTAAAATCACAGCAAAAGCAATTCCAGGAAACATGTCAGTTGCAAACTTTATATTGTTTATACACAAGAAACAGTTCACTCTGGTTCCTGTTGGCTGCCTTTTAGTTTTCTCAGACTTATATTTGGTTGGTGATTATTTCTCTATGTTGCTGAGGACGTCAGGCTGTTATAAAAACTTTGCAAACAGCCACTTTACTTCTTTAATCACTCTTGAAGGAATGCCTTGTCAGGATTCACCATGAGTTATAAACTTGGCTTTTTTGATGTAACAGTGACCAAAAATTTTAAAAAAAGAGCTCAGACCAACAACTAAATTTGAGAGTTACCAGATGCCAAATCATGATCAAGAGCCGTTACCTGCCAACTGTATCTGTATTAAAGACAAACCTGGACTCAGTAGAGCTTGCATGGAGAATAAGAATGTGAGATCAAAGAGCATGGCCACTTGATGCTTCAAGGCCTTTTGTTCGCTGTTAGCTAATTCTCTATAACATTGGCTTCTTTCTTAAGCAATGTTTAATCTGAGTGGCCTGTGGGAGTGGATTACGGCAGACTGAGCTATCCTTTTTCCTTCACTCATGATTTCACAGGGGTACTAACACAGGGGTCACTAACAAGTGTTAGTGTGGAGGATAAAGCACAATCTATGGGCGAGTTGAGAAATTTTTATCTTCTGAAGTGTAGATATTACCTAAATGATGAAGGGTGTGGAGAAATGAGGCTCTTTTCATGGATTCCTGCAAGGAAGTATATAGCTTTTTAGTAGCAGGCACCTGTCTTCATAGTGATTTCAGGGTCCAGAAGACAAGACCCTGTGGCCTAAAGAAGGTTAATGCTGGTAGGGATGGAAGAATGTTGTAAACACCATGTGAATCACTGGTTTTTAAAATGATAACAGCTTTTAATAATTACTTTAATTATTTAATTATTAAAAGGAAATACTTACCTTTTATTGATTTATTTGGGGTTTTTAAAATTATGATAAACTATACATAACAAAATTTACCCTTTTAGCTACTTTAACGGTACTGGGTTTTTTGGGATTTTTTTGTTTTTGAGCTGGAATACTAGCGTTGCAGAGCCATCACTACTATTCATGTTCAGAATTGTCTTATCATTCCAAGTAGAAACTATACCCATACATTTGTGCTTCACCTCAGGCCCTAGCAATCTATTCTATTTTCTGCTACTATAAGTATACCTACTGTAGGTTCTTTACATAAGTACAATCATAAACATGTGTCCTTTGATTTGTCCTTTTGTATCTGACTTATTTCACTTATCATAACATTTTCAAGGTTCATCCATATTCTAACATGGACTGATAATTTGTTCTTTTTTTTTGCTGAAAGCTATTCCATTTTGTGGATATGCTACACTTTGTTTATCCATTCATCTGTTGATAGACATTTGGGTTGTTTTCATATTTGAGCTATTTATATTAACTAAAGCTGCAATGAGTATGTATGTTCATATCTTTGTAAGAAGCCAAGGATATAGCTTAACAGCACAGAGCCTTCCTGGCAAGCGCAAGGTCCCGAGTTCAATTTCTGGTATATATATATATATTTGAAGACATGTTCTTGGGCATATAACTAGGAATGGGATTGCTAAGTTACATGGTACTTTCATATTTAACTTTTGGGGAGTTGCCAGTCTATTTCCAAAGTATCTGCATCATTTTATATTTCTGTAAGAAGTACATGAGAAATGTAGTTTCTTTACACCCTCACTAATACTAGTTATTATCATTGTTGTTGTTTTAATTCTAGCCATCCTATTGGGAGTGAACTGGAATCTCTTGTGGCTTTGCTGTGCATTCCCTAATATCTAATGAAGCTAGGCATCTTTTCATGTGTTTGTTGACTATTCATTCATCTTCTTTGGAGAAGTGTCTATTTAGATCATTTGCCCAGTTTTAAAATGCACTGTCTTCTTGCTGATATCATAGTTCTTTATCTTAAATTCAAGTCCCATATGAGATACATGATTTGTAAATATGTCCTCCCATCTGTGTGTTGTCTTTTCACTTTCTTGGGGCTGTTTTCCGAAGCACAGTTTTTATTTTAATGAATCTCTATTTATTTTTCCTTGCATTACTTGTACCTAAGCAGTAGTCTAAGAGACCATTTTCTAATTCAAGGTCATAAAGATTTGCCCTTTTTTTCTTTTCTTTTCTTTTCTTTTCTTTTTTTTCTTTTCTTTTCTTTTTTTGAGATAGGGTCTCTCATTACGTAGTGCAGGCTGGCCTCATACTCACAGAGATCCACCTGCCTCAGCCACCCAAGGATTGCAGGCATATACCACCATGCCCAGCTACTCTTTTTCTGCCTCTAAGAATTTAGAGCTTTAACACTCACATTAGATCGTTGATTCATTTTGAGTTAATTTGTGTATTAGATAGAAATCCGGGCCGGGGATTTAGCTCAGTGGCTTAAGCGCCTGCCTGGCAAGCGCGAGGTCATGAGTTCGATCCCCAGTACCACAAAAAAAAAAAAAAAAAAAGAAATCCAACTTCAGTCTTTGGTATAGACTATCCCGTTGTCCTGGCACCATTTGTTGAAAAGATTACTATTTCTCTAAGAAGATATTTTGCCCACTTATTAAAATTAATTATCTTTTTATCTGAGGATTTATTTCTGGATTTGTATCTATATTGTGGTACCAGGAACATACAGTCTTGATATCTTTACCTTTGTAATAAGTTTTGAAATTAAGAAGGATGAGTTTTCCAACTTTGTTCCTTTTAAAAATGTTTTAGCCATTTTTATCACTTAAACATTTCCATATGAAGTTTAGGGTTAGCTTTCTATGTAGCTGAGATTTTGATAGGGAAAATGCTAGGTAACTTGGGAGTTATTGCTGTTTTAACAATACTGAATTTTTCAGTCCTTGAATACAGCTCATCCTTGTTTCATGGTTTTTATTTGAAATAGTAAAATAAAAAATAAGATTTTTCTTAGAATTAGTTATTTAGGAACTCTTTCTACAGTCCACATGCTTGTTTCAAAAGCCATCACATTAAGAATGATGGACCACGGGCCAGGGATTTAGCTCAGTGGCATAAATGCATGCCTGGCAAGCGCGAGGTAGTGAATTCAACACCCAGTACCCCCCGCCCCAAAAGGACCACTTTCAAGTGAGTTGTTTGGATTAGTAATGGGCTAATTGGACCCCTCCTTTTGGATTATTTATTTTTCCAACTGAAAATGAGAGTTGATCTCTTACTAAAACATAAAGCTTGAAGATGCAGACATTAAAGAGAGATGGTTGCCCATGATTTCAGTTATATGAATACAGAGAAGCAGAGCTGAGAGACTTTGTCCTGATAGCCTTGGAGCCTATTAAGTCTGACATGCCTCTTGTGCAAACTCATGTTTCTCTTGCAACCAAAGGGGTCGCTGCTAATGTAAAAAGAGGTTATTGCCTGCATCAGGGAGTTGCAAATGACAATAAAAAATCCAAAGCCTGCTGAATTTGAATGCAGTTATTGGGAAGTTATTTTATTTTAACTTATTATTGTTGGTACATAAGAAAGCTATTCTTTTATTTTATATACTGCTGTACTCTGATGCTTTTCAACTGAATCTCAGAGTTTCCTGGACTGACAATCAGATTATCAGAAAACATTGTCTTTTTTCTTTCCTTGCCTGTGCGTGTACGCGTGTGTATGTAAGCATGCATGTGTATAAAAATTCTTTTTCTTGTCCTCCTCTTGTCTTGTTCTGGTGCCACCAGAACAGTACTATGTAAGAACAATGATATTCAGCATGTTGTTCTGTCCCTGACTTTATATAAAGAAAATAATGTTTTCATTTAGGTGTAATTTTTAGAATTCTTGTCTTTAAAATAAAATAATCTTCATTATGTAAGAGGATTTTTTTCTTCTAATCTCAGTTTAATTTAAATGTTTAAAACCTTTAAATGGATGTCATATTTTTTCAAATAATTTTTCAATAATAAGTTCATATTACCTTTCTATATGAATGTCAGTTACATTAAAATACGTAAGACTGAATGATCCTTCCACTTCAGTAGTCCCCACTTGTCTTGATCGTACCATAGTCCTGACTAACCGGATGACACAGGCAGTCTTTCTTTTGTGATGACCTGCGTCTCCTGGAACTCGTGCATATCAGAGCTATTCCTGACTTTGCATGGTATTAATGTGCACACATTTTATGTAACATAATGGTATACAAAATGAAAGTTGCCTGTATTTTATTTAGAGAAATTTGGATTCATGTACTTTTCTGGTATAGTATAGATCAGATGGGATTAGAAAAAAATGATATATAGTCATTAATTTTTTCAGATCTTTTAAACAAATACTGATATTAAAATCCCATGGTTTATCAAGCCAGAGACATATCAGGACCTATTCAGATAAATTCAAGTGGAAAATCAAGAAGTATTAACATGCAGTGCAAAGTAGATGTGTCACTTGTTCTCCACAACACCATGCTTAGTGACAGCAGGACCAGGGAGTGCAGATATTGAGGAAATTAATGCTGAAGCTATTGAGAGTTTAAATTTAGTTTAGGAATCTTTCAGACAGGATAGCTGAATTTTATTAAAGGGAAAGGAGGTAAATGATTTGCAAGTGAAAAGAAGGACCTTCCAGAGAAGAATAGTGAAGTTACAAAAGTCTAATAATAATAATGCATTTGTAGACACATCTATGCATATGTGTAGTCAGGTGTGTATGTTCATTACTATTTATAAATTCTTTCATAGTCCACTGCTCTAAGTATTACTACAATCCTTTGAGGTGTCAATTATTCCTACTTTGCAGATTGAAATGTTAAGATCTAAAAAGATTAATGGGAGCCAAATATAGAACCCAGATCTTCCAGCTTAAAGTTTACTGTTCCTTCTATGTTATGTTAAGGGATCAGCCCTCTAGAGGCCACAAAATGTCCTGTCCCCCAGGAAAGGTTAGAAGGGAGGAGGGGTCTGGCTATTTAGGTGTCCTCAAATGTATAACTTCAGTGTTTGTCTCATTTGAGATCCCTGCAGTGAAGTTGAATGAGCTGCTTGAAAACTTTTATGTCACCGTTAAGAAGAGCGACGGCTCAGACTTCCTGGCCACCTCGCTCCATGCCATCCGCCGAGGCTTGGACCGCATCCTGAAGAACGCAGGTGTGGGCTTTTCCATCACCAGCAGCACCTTCAGTTCTTCCACCAAGAAACTCAAGGAGAAGCTGTGGGTTCTGAGTAAGGCAGGGATGTCGGGTGCCCGTTCTCGAAATATCGTCTATTTCTCCCTCTCTGATGAGGAGGAGATGTGGCAGGCAGGGTGTCTAGGGGACGACAGTCCTATCACTCTCCTGTCCACTGTGGTCAAGTACAACAGCCAATACCTGAACATGCGGACACTGCAGGAGCACGCAGATTTGATGTATGGTGACATTGAACTGCTCCAAGACCCACAGAATCAGCCCTACTTTGCCCGGACAGACAGTGTCAAGCGGGAGAGTCGGAGTGGTTCCACTAGAGTGTGTCACGGGAAAATCTACCATGAGCATTCCGGGGGACACAAACAGTGCCCGTACTGCCTCCTCTACAAGTACATGTACATCCACCGGCCACCCACCCAAATGGAGGCCAAGTCCCCCTTCTACCTTACTGCCAGGAAGGAGGCCGCAGACATGGGCAGTGTGTGGTATGAGGAGCAGAGGATGGGACTCCGGTCTCTTCGGGGCATTGTCCCAAACCTAGCCAAGAAGGTCAAGCTGGAAAACTGTGAGAACTTCACTTTCGTCTCTTTTACTCAGGTCTCCAGGAGGCTTGGCTCTCACAGCTGCTGCCAGTGAGCCCTCCCTGGGCCAGCCCCGCCTGCCCCACTCAGAGGCCAGAGGCAGCAGCAACCCAGAGCTCTGGGGTGGCACGGACTCCGTGGACCTGCGGGTCTTCGTCAGTGTGGCCTGCTATCCCGCTGACTTGGAGTTTGTTTTTTAAGTGAAAGTAGGTGAATCTGAATAATTTGGCTATTTTATCCAAATATGTGTCATCTTCACTGAATCACAAAAGCAAACATGATATATAACTGCTGTCAACAAGAGTGAGGAAATTAATTTTATTTAGTGCCTTTTTAGCACAGGTTCTCTGGAAAAAAGAAAAACAAAAATCAAAACTGTTTAAGTACCATTTTTTAAAATCCCGGTAGCCCAGTAGCTTTAGAATGTTGTGAAGGCTGTACACTTTGTCGAATTACGTGCACAGTAAGGAACTAGGGAGAGGGAGGTGGACACAGTAGGGAAGAATTGCACTCGACACTCCTTTGTGTTTTGTTGGTGGATGACTTGTCCCGCAGAGCAGGCAGCCTCGCCTGAAAATGTTTCAAAGCGTCTGCTAGGGTGGCAGGGGCTGCTCACTGCCATGGAAGGATCGATCTCTGCTGTCAGTGGAGAAAATTTTATGAAAAGAAGATTAATGCACCAAAAGGGTGTTTGTAAACAAGGTTCCCAGTGAACTAGACGGTTCGCACAACAGAAGAGAATTTCTAGTAATGAAAGAAAACGGCTTGGGACAGCTACGTGTGATCCAAATGTGAAAACCTCTGAAGCAGAAGTGCCTACATCTTAGTTCTCAGCACCATGTGAGAGCGCTTTTCATTTGAACATTTTGTAGAGGTTGTTGTTGTTTTAAATCTGTTCTTCATGTCATAGTTGTCCTGTCAGTGTACAGCACTGGATGTGTAAAAAAACTAACAGGAATGTTTAGGCTTAAGTAGGAAAGCCCAATAAATAAAACAAGCGACAGGGAAAACAAATCCCCAAATGTATTTATTAAAAGCTCTGAAATATTTTTTTAATCAAAGATAACTTTTTGAGCCACAATGGGTGTCATCTTTTTAGGGTTAGCACAGATGCTTGGGAAACAATGACTTGGGCAGTCTACCAGGTAAGCAAACCCAGCATTCAGGATATAGTGGTAAGATCAGAGCATATTGACAAATTATAAAGTGCAGTTTGAAACCATTTCACTCAGGTAAAATTCAGCCTGACCACTTGTTTAAACATCAGCAGAGCCAGGCGTGGTGGCGTATGCCTGTAATCCCAGCACTGGGGAAACTAGGCAAGAGGATCGCTGCAAGTTTGAGGCCAGCATGAGCTACATAGTAAGTTCAAGGCCAGCCTGAACTGCATAGTGAGGCTCTCACAGCTGCTGCCAGTGAGCCCTCCCTGGGCCAGCCCCGCCTCAAAAAACAAAAATAAACAGACACATCAGCAGAATTTTCTAGTAACTACTCTGAATGCAACAATAAGTGACAAAAGAGCCCAAAGAGTACTAACTAAAAATAATAGTAATTTCTAGGTGTCTTTATTTTATATTTGAGGAAAGACTGCTATATCTTTATATCATTTTGTTCCTATGTACACTTTCTAATCCCAAATTAAAATCTCAATGCAAATTCATTTTGTAGGAGTCTTAAAAGTCAGCCCTATTTCTTTCTCAAAGCATTATTTCAGTATTTGTTTTAATTGTTTTAAAATCATACACTGGTCATTGAACTATGTGATACTTTACCAGAGAAGACTCAACCAATGCTGCCTTAAGGTCTAATGGTGTACCATTTCTAGTTACTGCACATTCAAATTCTAGTTTACTAGTTTCCTGAGTAAAGATTAATTTTGGTATATCTTCATATGTATATAAATAACAAGTAATAGTTAATAGTGCCATGACTTGATATTGCCTATTGTTCTGTCGTGATTTCTTGTAGTGATTTTAGGGTTTTGTTTAAGAAGAAGTAGATACATATTAGGTACAGTTTCCTTTAGTTTGCTAAATACCCAAAGGATATTGTGTTTGTGGAAACTAAATGGTGATTTTCTTCTCAGCTCTGCACTTAAACTGAAATATAACCTATGTGAACTGTCACCGTGCCCTACAGCCTAATTTAATAAAAACCTCCATTTTCATTTTAAATAGGTTCAAGAAGCAAAATTACTAGGAATCACCGGGATTGTTTCAGATTTTAACATATCCAAAAGTAGCACTAGTTGGTCCAGAGGTTGTAACCTTTCTGTTGATTATGGCTTTGCAGCAGCTGAGTAACCATCCCTGCCCAAGTTAGTTGGCCATCACCTATATGATGTATTATAAATCCCTAGAGTTTTGAAGGGAATGGTTATACTAAAAGATCAGAGGGCAAAACTTCAGTGACACCAGCTGTAATGAAAGAGCTGTTTCTCGGCATCCTAAATGCTGTTTATCACAGGCTTTCTTGGAGAAAGGGACAGGGGAGAAAACATTTACCAAGTGCTGCCACGTGCCACCCATTGTACTAGGCACTGTCTCTGCTGTGTATGGTGCGTAGTGTGCATGTGCAGATGCATATACACTGTAACTTCCCATGTGGTAATGCCATGAAGACCTGGCCCTCGTGCCAAAACCCTCTAACCCATGAGTGTGGCCGTGCCTGTCCTCAGAGGACCTTGAGGAGGGCAGAAGAGCTCTGTCTAGCTGACTTTTAGCTGAGGCAGTGGTTGTGTCTTTTCAGTCAGCTCTGTGCCACCTTCTCTTGAGACCATGGTTGTCTGCTCTTAGCTAAGAAAGAAGAATCCCAAGAGAAGAAAGAGGGGAGGTTAAGAGCATTTTCTCCACTTAGCTTTGAGTATGTATGCTCCCCGGTTGTTGGGAATGAATATCAAGAATTCACAAGTTCGCCTAAGGTACAAGTTGCTTCCAGGCCCTGCATGAGGAATGGAGGTGCTGCGGTGTGACAGGACCTGTAGGGCTCTTGGGGAGCTCATGCCACAGCACCTCCTGTGTCTGCTCTATAAAGAGCTCTGGGTCCCGCCTCCCAGAATCCAGCAGCCTCCCTGCTGGAAGTTGAGTTTGGCAGAGATAACAGGACAGCAGCTTGATCAGTTAGATCTAACTAAATATAAAGTTTGACACAGTGCTAGGCACATCAATAGGCATGCAGTAAAGGTTGACTTTTTTACTTAATCTGTATTGTATCACGGTTTCTTCCATTGCGGACATTGTGTGTCCCTTAGGCTGTTAAACTTGAAGATGAAACCAAACCTATAATCTGATCAAGCCAACAAGTTTATGCCCATGATTTCTACCTCCAACAGATCCAAGCCCTGATACCTCACATATAAGCAAAAACAAAGAACAGAAAAACCTTAAGAGGCTTTATAGAAAATTCATCCATTGTTTCGTACATTTGCGGAGGGAAAAAAAAAGGAGTAGTGTGAAAGCACCTAACCAAAGCTGTGAAAGAAATGGCCTCTTTAGTCATATAGCGTCCATCTTTCCCTGGATTTTATTCTACATTAGTCTGCCCTAATGGTATTTGAAGAAATGTGAAGTTCTGTTACCTTGATTTTTATTTGGACTCAGTCTTATTAAAAGCATCAAACACTTTGGGCATATTCATCCAGTCATTAAGAAAGTCATATTGATGTAGAAATGAAAGCCTCTTGCAATAGTTCAGAGATTACTGGGAACTACTTCACTACTGTCTTGTAGAGTGGGATCATCTCCTAGGTGCCTTTCACGATTCCTCAAGGTCATACAGTCAGGACACACCGGCGACACACTGGGAGGCAGAATTCCTAAATCTTCAATTAATACCCTAATTTAGCACCTCTTACTATACTGGGAGGTCTTCCTTAGGGATAAGATTTAACTTTTCTGGTTCCAAAACTTAGAGAATGATCTTTCTATCTCTAAACAGCAAAAGGTGTTTTTCTCACTTTAGGTCAACACAGTGCACTGTTCGTTATCATTGAAAGCTAAAAGTTTCGCCATCACTTGAGGCTAACACTGGCTACACTGTTACTACTTAAATAGGTTGTTTAAGTATTATCCCTGTCAAATATGCATCACTTCGTTGCTTTTATGAAATAGGGATTGCTCACGAATTTTAAACTCCTAATCCTCTATCTTTAGACATCAATGAATGCAAATAATGAAGACTTCAATAAAGAGTTACCTAATTTTCCCTAGATAAGCTTCAGTTTAGTCCAGGTTAAGGCCTATACATACATAGAAGCTGTTAAGTGAGAGCTCTAAACAGCATATGCTGAAAGTTTCAAATTTGTATATAAATAGTTTGGCTTTGGGATTGAACTTTTAATGATCTGTATTAAAAGAAAACCATGCAGTTGTTAAAGCCATGCTCCTGGGTAAGGATCTTTGTATTTTTCCATATAAATGAATCAACTTAGTTAAAACATGAGGTGGGGCAGATTGGCGGTGATCTGTAGCTGCACTGTCTTTCTGAGAGGAGGCAGCCAGGGGGATAAATAATTAAACTGACGTCTCTAGAAATTCCTGCATCTGGCATGATATGTTCTGACGGGATAGGATTTCCCAAAACTCCTCTGAGGGAAGTTGCTCATCCATAGCACAGTTTGCCTGTAATAATGATGATGCTTTTGAGAAATTCTAGTTGTTTTGTTTTTCCTTTGTCTGGGACTGGGGGTTGTGCTGTCCTACATCCTCAGACCTAATATTTTGTTTTTGGAGAGAGAGTCTTGCTTAATTGCCCAGACTGGGCTTGGATTTGTGATCCTTCTGCCTCAGCCTCCCAAGGTGTTGGGATTATAGGTATGCACCACCATGCCTGGCAATAAATCCTACTTTACAGTTCAAGATAGCCAAAGACATTCCTCATATTTAGTTGTTGTTTAGAATCAGATTGTTACTCAATTAAAGTGCTTAATTATCTGTCAAATGTAATTTATATGGAAATTAACCATTTCAGAAAATATTTAAGACCAAAAAATTGGATACTATGTAGCTGCATAGTAGTTACATTAATATTAATAGTTATCAGATTCTCCACCGCACCCCCACTGAGAGGAAAATGGTCTCCTAAATACTTTATGGTCAAGGCAACTGATTAATTTGTATTTAATTCTAGTTATTGTTATATCTACTGATTTGCTCAAATAAAACTGTTTTGAAAGTTCAAATTTGACTAACATTGTAGTAAGGGCTTTCTCATAGCTGCCTCTTGTTCTCATGTAGTTTTGACAATAGTTCCGCAAAGGGCATCTAATTTTGCCCATTTTACTTACTGAGAAACCAAGGTTCAGCTAAGGTAAATAAACTTCTCAGTTCCTGCAGACCTAGTAAGTTGGAGATTTAAATTTGAACATAGATCTTCTGACTCCAAATCCAGTGCTCCGTTGATTAGAAAAATTTGCCTTCTTCAGGCCCATAAAGGTCCATTTAACTTCTAAAAATTAAGAAGTTTCTACTTAGTTTGTAGACATCTCATTTCTGAAGACACACTGTATTACACCTTACATGTACTCATAATTGATTAGTTACCTGGCACCATTTAAGGTTCTTGGAAACCTTGATGGTATTTTGTGAATAACATTTTCTCCCTGTAGAGAACCTTCTGTCTTTATCCAATAATTAATTTATAGTATATATTATCTACCTTAAAAGACACATGGTCATGCCGGTTTACTTTAAGTCAGTTAGACATAGGAACTGTGGCTTAATATGGAAAGGAATTCTTAATCTGTATCACAGTTATGTGCTCAGGATTTTTACATTTGGTCTTAATTTTGATGTTAGCATTTTTATATAATATTTAGACTGAGGTACTCTAAGCAAAATATACTGGCTCATTTGTTTTCTATTCTTCATCAGGCCACATTTACTTACTCTTTAAAGACTTAAAAGACAACAAATTATAGGTGACTCCAAGGTCATCTAGCCAAATTCCCTTATTTTAAAGCTCAGAGATATTAAAGAGCCTATCAAAGGTCAACCAGGCAATAATAGATAATAATAGATTCAAAACTAGAAAATTAGTCCAGAATTCTTTCTTCCATATCATAGCTGAGAAGATTTAGATTTTTAAAATTAATAATAGAACATCTGTCAAAATGACACTGGGTCTAGCCAAGCATGGTGACACAAACCTGTAATCCCAGCACTCGGGAGGCTGAAGCAGGAGAATCGCCATGAGTTTGAGGCCACCCTGGGCTACACTAGTGAGTTCAAAGCTGGCCTGAACTACATAGTGAGACCCTGTCTCAAAGAAAAAAAAAAAAGACATTGGGCTGAAGAAGCCCCAGTGAGTTTCTCTTACCTTCTCAGAAAAAGACCTATAATGACTCAGAAGACTAACTCTCAACTCTGGACTCTAGAGTGGATTGACACAGTTGCCAAGGCATAGAGAGGTGGATGAGGAAAACTCTGCAGGTTGTAGTTCAATCTTTGTCTTCCATCGATGAAAGGAAAACGCTGTGAAATTAAAAATTTGAAAGTGATTTAGTATATGTCCTCCTCCCAACCATGGTCAAGAGTTCTTGGGCTGGACAGATAACGGACTGATGTTAAACAGATACTTCAGCCTGAAGAGAAGGGTCTGGATCCCACCATCTTCCTTTTCCCCAACATTCTTCCTATTCATTCAACTCGGGCCTCCAGATCCGAAGGCTGAAACACGAGCAGACAGCAGGGAGGGAGGGACCAGTAGGCACACGGTATCTTCTGAAAATAAAGCCTCTTACAGCAGAGCAGAAACAGCCAATGACCGGGCAGTGGAACATGCAGAGATCATGTTTCACATACAAGGTTGGCTCAACATTTAGAACACCAGGCAACAGGAAGGAATATGATGCTACTTAAGTAGGAAAGTAGTAAACCAGAAATTGGACTTAGAAATACACATATCACCTTACCATCAACCTGAGACTTGACTGAAAAAAGGATCTGACAAGTGAACAGGGTATGAGAAGAAAGAACTACATTTAAGAAAGTACAAGAAGAAAAGCAAAAAAGCAAAGTGAGGCCTGTAAAGAAATACGGAAAAAACGTAAAAGGAAAATGAACAGTTTCCAGGACACTCTTGAAAATGTTGCTTCTAGCAGGGTGTGATAACACACGCCTGTAATCCTAGCACTCTGGAGGCTGAGGCAGGTGGACCCTTGCAAGTTTGAGGCCAGCCTGGCTGCAAAGTGAGCTTGAGACCAGCCTGAACTGCATAGTGAGACCCTGTCTCAAAAAGACCAAAAAAAAACAAAAAAAAAATGTTGCTTCCATGCTACAACAGAAGGTTACCTTAAGATGGGAACAGGCTAAAAGAAAAAGTGAGTAGAATAAAATGGAAAAGGAAATAAATTAGAAGGGTTTCACAGATGTTAAAACAACACAATAGCAGATTAAAACCCACCTGGAAGCTGAAAAGAACAATATTGACACTTTTAAAACTCATTAGTTATATAAAGGACATACTTAAAGACTTTTTTTTT
>PVJX010021321.1:0-32057 GCA_004027295.1 Dolichotis patagonum | reverse complement strand
TTGTGGGATACAATGAAAGCAGTCCTCAGAGGAAAATTTATTGCACTGAGTTCCCACATCAGGAAGACAGAATGAACACAAATAAACAACCTGATGCTACAACTCAAACATCTAGAAAAAGAAGAGCAAGCCAAGCCCAAAGCCAAAAGAAGGGAGGAAATTATAAGGATTAGAGCAGAAATTAATGCAATAGAGACTAGGATCAATAGAGACTGACTAGGATCAGTACAAAGGATCAATGAATCAAAGAGTTGGTTCTTTGAAAGAATAAATAAAATTGATAAGCCCCTGGCCAAACTTGTTAAAAAAAGGAAAGAAAAACTCAAATTCATGCAGTAAGGAATGAAAAAGGTGAAATTACTACAGACTCGGTGGAAATACAGAAGGTCATCAACACCTATTTCGAAAACCTCTACTCTCATAGGTTCAATAACACTGAAGAAATAGACATATTCCTAGATACATATGAACTACCAAAGCTGGATCAGGAAGATATAAAACTGCTGAATAATGCAATTTCTATTACTAAAATTGAAAATGTAATTAAGTCCATGCCAACCAAGAAGAGCCCAGGCCCAGACGGATTCCCTGCATAATACTACAAGAAATTCAAAGAAGACTTAATTCCGACACTCCTCAAACTATTCAATGAAAATGAAAGGGAAGCAATTCTTCCTAAGTCATTCCTGGAAACAAATATTACTCTAGTACCAAAACCAGAGAAAGACCCAGCTAAAAAAGAGAACTATAGGCCAATCTCCCTAATGAACATCGATGCAAAAATTCTCAATAAAATATTAGCAAACAGGATACAGCAAATCATCAAGAAGATTATTCACTCCAACCAAGTGGGATTCATCCCAGGAATGCAGGGATGGTACAACATATGTAAGTCAATAAATGTAATCCACCATATCAATAGAGCCAAAAGGAAGAACCACATGATCATCTCTATAGATGCAGAAAAAGCTTTTGATAAGGTCCAACACTCATTCATGATAAGAACCTTACAGAGAATTGGAATAGATGGTCTTTACCTCAATATGATAAAGGCCATATATGACAAACCAATGGCCAGCATCATATTCAATGGTAAAAAACTGAAAGCCTTTACGTTAAAATCAGGTACAAGACAAGGATGTCCCCTATCACAGCTCCTATTCAACATAGTACTGGAAATACTAGCCAGAGCAATTAGACAAGAGAGAGAACTAAAAGGAGTAAAGATAGGAAAAGAGGAAGTTAAATTATCATTATTTGTAGATGACATGATACTTTACATAGAAGACCCTCAAAACTTCATTGAAAAACTCCTAGACATAATAAATAAATTCAGCAATGTAGCTGGATACAAAGTCAATACTCAAAAATCAATAGCATTCCTATACACTAACAACAAAAATACTGAGAGAGAAGTAAGAGAGGCCACACCTTTCACACTAGCATCCAAAAAAATGAAGTACTTAGGAATTAATTTCACGAAAGAAGTAAAAGAGCTATACAAGGAAAATTATAATACCCTGAAAATGGAAATCAAAGAGGACCTCAGAAAATGGAAAGACATCCCCTGTTCATGGATAGGAAGAACAAACATTGTGAAAACGGCCATTCTCCCAAAAATTACTATACAGATTCAAAGCAATCCCAATCAAAATACCACTAGCATACCTCATAGATCTAGTGAAATCACTCCTAAAATTCATCTGGAACCAGAAGAGACCTAGAATATCAAAGGCAATTATAAGCAGCAAAAGCAAGGCAGGAGGCATCACAATCCCTGATTTGAAATTACACTACAAAGCTACAGTAATAAAATCAACATAGTACTAGAATAAAAACAGACCTGCAGATCAATGGAATAGACTGAAAGATACAACCACAACCACAAACTCACTCAACCACCTTATCTTTGATAAAGGGGCCAAACATGTTCGCTGGAAGAATGACAGTTTCTTCAACAAATGGTGCTGAAAAAACTGGCTATCCAAATGCAGAAGACTAAAACTAGACCCATGCCTATCACCATGTACTAAACTAAAATCTAAATGGATCAAAGATCTAAATCTTAAAACAGAAACATGAAATCTGTTGGAAGACAAAGTAGGTAAAAGCCTCGAAGATATAGGGGTAGGTAGAGAATTCATGAACAAGAATCAAACAGCACGGGAAATACTTCCCAGAATCAATAACTGGGACCATATCTTATTAAAGAGTTTCTGCATGTCAAAAGAGATTTCTTGCAGAGTGAAAAGAAAACTCACAAACTGGGAAAAATCTTAATGGACTGTCCCTCAGACAAAGGACTTCTGTCTAGAACTTGTAAAGAATTAAAAAAACATCAGACCTGGAAAATTCAAAGATGCAATCCAAAAATGGGAATCTGAAATGAATACACAGTTCTCAGATAAAGAAATACGAATGGCAAATAAATACATGAAAAAATGTTCATCATCATTAGTCATTAGAGAAATGCAAATTAAACCTACACTGAGATTCCATCTCACCCTAGAGAGAATGGCCAGGATAGAAAAAACTACCAACGACAAGTGCTGCAGACGCTGTGGGGAAAAAGGAACTCTTCTGCACTGTTGGTGGGAGTGTAGACTGGTGCAGCCACTGTAGACATCAGTCTGGAGATTCCTCAAAAAGCTGGGTATGGAAGTCCCATTTGACCCAGCTATTCCGCTTCTAGGCCTATTCCCAGAAGAACTGAAAACATCATACCACAGGGAGATATGTGCACCCATGTTTATAGCAGCACAATTTGTAATAGCCAGATCTTGGAAACAACCTAAGTGCCCATTAACTGAGGAATGGATAAAAAAAGTTGTGGTATTTTTATACAATGGAGTACTACTCAGCTATAAAGAATGATCACATCGAGATATTTATAAATAAATGGACACGACTTGAGACCATACTCATAAGCGAAATAAACCAAACTCACATGTGTAAATACTGTATAGTCTCCCTAGTATGAGAGTTGGTAAGAGTATATAAGATTTTATGGTAATCATGATTTCCCATTTCATTGCTTTGAAGCATTTCAATGTTTTCATTCATCAGTTGGAATGGTTTTATTCTGTTTTATTTGACTTTATTATGTGTGATGGTATGAACAGCTGTTTTAAAGAAAACAAAACATTATGGCAGCCATTGCTGATTTAATATTGCCTTCCTTAGAAGTCTTACCATGCTTCTACTCTGCTATTACCATCGGTTCTATCATGTTGTGTCTCATTGGGATATTAATATATGTGATAGTAAAACAAAACTTTTTATTCAAATTCAGAAATTATAGTAGCCATTGATCATAGTTACTTGGTTCAGAATGTCCTGTAATGCTTTCATTCTCTTGAATGGTTTTGTACTATTGTGTTATGTTTCATAGTATTGTATCTGAAACTATGCTCAAGTATAGCAGAGAAAGAGGTATTTGGACCGCTACTCTTAATGTCCAGTTGTCTTGTTGTAAAGTGTTGTGCTGCTTACGTTGTTCTGTTCTGATCTGCTTTGTTCTGCCCTCTTTTGTTTTATTCTCTGTATTATAAAAAAAACTAAGCCGGGGATTTAGCTCAGTGGCTTAAGCACCTGCCTGGCAAGCGTGAGGTCGTGAGTTCGATCCCTGGTACTAAAAAAAAAAAAAAAAAAAAAAGTTAAAAAAAATTAGTAATCTTTATTTTGTCATTCAAATAAATATTGTTTTTTTTAAAAAAAACAAGTTTAATAGTTAAAAATACAATAGTTTAATAGTTATAGTCTATATTTAATTACATTTTGCTGGTGGCACTGAACCAAAGTAAAGTGGTAAAACCATTATTAACCAAAGCAAAACTTTGTTAAGATTTTCAAAAACTAAAAATGAGGGAATAGACTTTATTTTTTATATTTCTATGTGATAATACAAAAAGATTTCAAGCAAAAAAAGAGAGTTTGAAAACAACTGAGATTCATATAGATCAGTGAGAGTCAATCTAAGAGAGACCAAGTGCCAAACTGCAACCTCAAACCCACTTATTCTTCACAAAGTGTCAACACGGAAATTAAACCTCAATACTGATGTTTTCATTTAGAAAAAACAACTCACACATTAACATCTTTTGTCTTAAAGGAAAAACACAGTAACTCATGTGTCATAGGTTCTCCACCACTGATAGAGACTATATCAGGGAACACTCATGTACCTGTCACATAGATTGTTCAAGCTGGTACTTGCCACACTTGGAAGACAGTAGCACATTAATTATCCTCTCTCCATATTCTAGGAATCTTTGCTACTTAACTTAATATTTTAAGTTTTCAACTATCTAGAAAGAGTTCTCTCAAGAAGCACCAAATCCACAATTTTGGAAAGCTGTTCTGAACGAAAGATGATACTGTATAATTATAAAAATTCCTCCACCCATCTAGGAAGGTTTGTTAATGGATCTGGCTCATGGGCACTTTTCCTCCCCAGTACACAACTGTATAAGGAATCAAAACAAACCATTTCCAATCTTCATTCCTATAAGCCTGAAGTGCACACACAGCCCTACCTCACTGCTTTAGCCTCCTCCTTACTCCAGCATCTAGTTTTAATAACTTGAGCTATTCTAGGACTTAAGAGTTTTACTTGTTTATCTTAGAACCCTTAGAACAGCTCTACAAGGAAGATCTTCCTGCTACACTGTATTTCACAATAATGAAAAAATAAAAGCAAAACAATCTTTTAAACTGGTCCACATCTGTATGATTGATTCAAGATCCTGCAATCAAACCAACCAAAACAGTGTCATTTTTGCACTGGTGTTTATTTAGCTCATGTACGTTTGTTCTAACAAATTTCAAGATTCTACGCTTTTCAATCTGTGTTTTTGACTGTTTGAATACATTTCCTACACTTTTATCCAAACCTTACTTTTTCTGTTTAAACCCAACTGTCTTGGTTACTTTTCTCTCATTGCTGTACAAAATACTTGACACCCAAAATTAAGGAAGGAAATGTTTATTTAGCTCACAGTTTGTGGAGATTTCAGTACGTAATCAACTGGTTCCAAGGCAAGATGGCATGGCACAGGGGCAATACTTCAAGGCAGTAGCCAGCAAAAGCAGCAGGAGCAAAAGAGGGACAAGCAAGCCTCTCTTCCTCCTTTATATTGTACACAGGCCACTCCCATTCCAGGGCCAGTGCAGCACTCACAAAATTGCCTTGCCCACTACTTGCACAGGACCGGGACGTTTACAAAGTAAGGACGGAGGCTCTCTGCTGAGTCTCTTAAACTTCTTACCTTCTCAAGTTGACACAGTGTATCAACTACAACACTAACTTACATGCCATCTCCTCTGAGAAGTGCTCAAATGTTTTAATAAGAGTTACATAAATGAATCAATACAGATGAGACCTGACATACGATTAACTGCAGATTATTGATGGCATAAAGGTGCAAACACATATGCATTCTCAGTAGTAGGTGGATGCTCAATTTTGAATTTTTATCTTTTCTCAGGTTATGCAGTATGATCCTCTCTCCAAATGCTGGGCAGATGAAGTAAGTCTCAGTTCAGAAGTATCAAGGAGAATAATCCATACTCTACAGTATGGTTTGTTGTTAAGTTAGATTTTCAGCACATTGGGTATGTTAAATGCATTTTTGATTTAAGATACTTTTTTCAATTTGCGGTAGGTTTATGAGGCCCATCATATGTTAAGGCACATCTGTACACGCAAAGTAAACTTTCTGTTTGACAAATAAGTAAAATATTAAGTCTTTCCTTTTGTAAGCAATGACAACCAAGATAAAAGTAGTTCTAACCCTAGAAAAACACAACAAAAATCTACCAGATGCTGTATAATCTACAGTGGAGTATTGTCAACATTTTTAGGAGGTATTAGAAAATTTAGATTTTTTTCCTAGCAGATGTCTCTTTTCTTGGTAAACTGTGCAGAGGGAGAAGGAGTCATTTGCAGTTTGCCAATTTCTAAAGTGTAAATACTTGCACCATGGCCAGTGTCAAGTTATAAATTACTTCACCATTTCGTAAGTATTTAATACCACTGATATAGCTACCACTGCCTCCATTACCAATAAAATGATGAAGATTTGGAGAACTAGTCTAAATAAATGGCTATTCAGACTCACAGAATAAAAAAAAGTTAAGTGTCTGTGTTAGAAGCTAGGTTGACTCTTAGTCTATCTAGCTATTCTCAATTTCCTGGAATTGTTTAGCACTTATGGAAAGATACTTTGTTTGGTCTCACTCTAGAGCAGTGATAATGAACCTTTTAGAGGCCAAGTGCCAAACTGTAACTGAAAACTCACTGATTTATCACAAAGTGTCAATATACACTTAAATCTGAAGTTTTAGTTTAGAAAAAACAACTCATACATCTTTTGTCTTAAAAGAAAAACAAAATAACACGTGCCACAGATTTGCCACTACATCTTTAGATTAAGAAAAAATATCTAAATATCTGGGCCTTACTTGGGGAGTTGGGCAAAAAAAATCTTCAAAATGGGATTCATGTGTTATAAACATAATGACTAACTGAATCATAATTTAGAAACAACATTTCTAGTACAACTAAGTTTAAGAAACACTTCCCAATTTTATATTACCTACTAAGAAATCTCACTGCTTTATATAAAATAATGTAGCAAATTAATAAAGTATATAGTAGTAAGCACAAATTTCGACAAAATTTTAAAGGTTGCTCATTTTAAGTATGTTCCATGTATGGCCATGAATTATATTTACTGGAATTTTTTTTAAACTTTGGGCCTTCTTTTACAAAGAGGAGACTAATAGGTACTCAGTGTATAGATTTTATATAAATGAGTATTTCTGTGGTGTTTAAGGGGCTAGTAATGATTAATTCTCTTAACAGACTAAAATTATTTTTTCTTGCATTAGTTTCTTATTTCTTTCTTTCTCTTTTTTTTTTTTGATACCAGGGATTGAACTCCTGACTTAGCACTTATGCCGCTGAGCTAAATTCCTGGCCCTTCCATTAGTTTCTTTATCAAATGCTTCTTGAGAAAAAAGCATCTTTCAGATAGAAGTCCACATTAAAATAAGCTTCTTATTAGGTTGACTAAGCAATCCACACCCAATTGAGTTCTCAGTCCATCCTCTGCCCTTTCTTTGCCCTTTCTCTCCTTTCATTCAAATATTTATTGTTTTCACAAAGTATGGATTGATTAGTAAACTAAAGGCACTCCCTGGCATCAGAAATAACATCTGTCATTCTGCAACTGAAATTCTACTCGACTGCGTTTTTTAAATTATAGTTCAATTGGTGGCTCTGTTTACCAGACATAAATACCATTCTAATTTAGCAGATCTTGTGGCTCACACGAGAGTCTTCTAACTCAGTTGCATTTTTGCAATGGCATAATCTAGTATTTTATTTCTATTAGTACCTGTTTACAGTAAGCATGGTTTAAAGGAAACATCTAGCATTACTTTCTTTCCAACTGGAATCCTAGGTTAAGGTATGGACTAGACCTTCTTATTACAATTTGTCTAGATGTGTCTAGATGTTCCCCCAAAGCCTCATGCAATCACAGGTGGGGCTTTTTCAGAGGTGGCTGAATCCACAGTGTGTGATGCTGGGATTAAAGGTGTGTATTACTAAATCACTTCACTGATTGGTTTGGCACTATGAGATAAGGTATAAAAGGGGCAGAAAAAGGCTGCTAAGGCCCCTTGTTGCTTTGCTACCTTCTGCCTGCCATGAATTCTTTCTCCTCTGCAATGCCACCCTGCCTTGGAGTCTGCCAATGATGGACTAAAACTCTACAAATTGTGAGCTAAATGAACCTTTCCTTCTTTAATTTTACGTGTCAGGTATTTTGTCTCAGTAACAAGAAAAGTAACTAAGAAACCTTCCTATTCCTTTTTGGTACTTAAGGTCCTTTAAATTCTTAATAGAACCCTTTCCTTTTTTCCCATCTTTTCTATTTGTTTTTGATTTTTGTTTTTGTTTGTTTTTTTTTTAGTTTCTGATTACCTGCCTAATAACCAGGAAGTAAGAATTCAATCTTAACTGGCTACCAACTAGGAAGAAAACAATCATTCAATGCAGTTGTTTTCAGGTGGTGGGAAACTTCATATTCTTTGATGGACAAGTAACTAACTGTAGTCCAATGGCTTTTGAGAAGGCACTGATCTAGAAAACTTGTGTGTCCTCTGGTCACACACATATTACTAAATGAGTGACCACTCAATACAAACATAATCCTAGCTATATGTCAAAACACATCTAGATATAGCCAGAAGACTACAATGAACTGAGCCAAACTCCAAGTTTTCCTAGCAAGTTTTCCGTGTGCCCTTACACATATCTACTACTACCTATCGTTCTTTCACAAAACTTACTGAGAAAATTAGGTTAAAGGACTGACAGATGACAGCCATAGATCAATATAAATTGCTTGAAAAATTTCTTAGGCATAAGCAGATAGAAATATTTATCTTCATTTAGTAGATTTTTATAAGAATCACAAAAAGTATAAAAGAAACATCCTAAATCATGAATTTTTTAAGTATACATGCAGTATCTTATGCAGTATCTTATCCAGCACTCGGAACAATATTTGTATATATACATACAGTAGAGAGTATATCACGATAAAAACTCAGCTTTGGAAACAGGGAAGAGGGGAAATGAGGTTTGTGGTTGTATATGAAGTTCTAGAACGATACTTTTACATCTTTTTAAATGGCCTACATGCCTAGAATTGGCTACATGAATGAAGAAACTGTCACACACACACACACACACACACACACACACAGACATACACACACACACACACAATGGAGTACCAATTTTTTTTTTTTAATTTTAAAGGGGGTAAAATTAAACACAACAAAACAGAACAGAATGGGACATAAGAAAGCATAAATTTGAAAGCTAGACAACCAGAGATCTTCACTGTCATATTGTCTCTTGTTTTCTTCTAAATGGTTGTCCATATCTTTGCATATGCAGAGCTCATACTAAATAACATAGCCAATCTTTTCACAAGATGTGTAGTTAACTGGCTCCCACTTGCTAATTGCATGGGGCACGGGACAGGGAACAGGACGACATGAGATGTTTGATTCTCAGCCCGTGCACCGGCAGGCTCACAGCCACCCCCCAGAGAGGAGAGGAGCTCCTTGTTCTCCAGGCACCCCGAGTCAATTGGAATACCAAATTCTAAAGGATAAATTTTAGTCATCTGTAGGAAAAATGTAAGTCTCTTGGGGCCATAATGCTAGATGTAATAAATCAGACACAGAAGGTTAAGTATGTGGTTTCCCTAATAGGAGAAGCTCAAAATATAATTTTAAGAGCAAAATAAGAGAGAGCTGGTAGGAAATCGTGACTGTAGAAATGAGACTCTGTAGAGGTGAGAAGGGAATCTTACAGTCTCACAGGAAAGTGAGAGAGGGGAGGGTGAGAGGAAGAGGGAATAAAAGCAATCAAGATTTCCAAAGATGAATGTAATTATGTATAGCAAACATATATTAATAACTTATTTTAAGTTTATATCCTTATAATGTATCTTAGTCCATTTGCCTCTCATTGTATAAAGTATGTTAAAATCCAGAACTGGAACCTAAGCTTTGAGGATTAAGGTAAGAAGGATGTTGCAGCCACACATGGTGGGTTACTCTCCTCATCCTTGGGTGAGCAGAGATCATGTGGCCCCTTTTCCTGCAGCTTAGGCATTACTTCTGTCTTGACATGCATGCACTTGAATCTGAGGCATAAATCACTGTAAGTATCTTTCATATTTGTCAAACCAAGTCACTTCAAATCCCCTGACTAAAAAGGGAGACTAGTTTCCAGAACTGGATGGGGAAAAAAGGAGATTTTAAATTTCTTCCTGCTCCTAAAATGGAATGCCCAAAAGTGATATATACTGGCAATGTAAAATACTTTTGTTGGGAAGAGAATGCAGAAATTAACTTTCTAATCTGAACAGTTTCAATTTTGTAATTTTCAATGTTAGATTAATCACTATAATTCAAAATATACTATACCGTGCTTTAGGTCGTGGGTGAAGAAAAGCCACCATCAGGACAGATGTCTTATTATGGAATATGGTGGAGAAAGTAGAAAAAACAAATTTCCAGTCTGACTTGGTGGACCTTTCTTAGCACATGTGTTCTATTACCCAGTGTTTTAATCCCACTGCGGATATCACAGCACCCCAGTACTCAGCACCTCTTCCTCACACTATCCTAGGGATGCCAGTGGGGAAGGGGCCCTGTTGTTCCCAGTGGTCTTCAAATTTAAGGTGTCATTACCACTGTTCTTTTGACCTGGAAGTAATAAGACTTAAATCAGGGATGATCTGATCAAAGGTTATTATACAGTATGTAAGACAAAAGCTACTGGGGTACCAAGTGTTCCTTCTTCATTTCCTCTGTAGTCCCAGAATCTCAAGAGCATGTCAACTGTTATATTACCACCAGCCCTTCCAACCTGGAATGATGTGTGGACTGTTGTCTGGCGAATAAGCAGCCAACAAAAGATAGTGTGAGACTTCTGCTGTCTAGCATTGCCTCATGCCTTCTTTGTACTTGAATACCTTAAACTGAACCACAAAGGATTCCTCGTTTATTACCAGTCAAATCAACAATTAACCTGGTTTATACACACGGCCCATTATACACAAGGGTCATAGCACAGATAGGACTTCAGGAGGAAGCCAAAGGGAAAACAAGTTTCTCTACAGAGGAAACAGATGGTCCTTAAATGTAACTGAAGAAGATGTTTGCCTACTCTGTCCCAGTACAAACCTTCATTCAAAAGTTTACTGCAAAACTGGATTGAATACAGATAGTGGAGGAAGACCAATCTGGTCGTAGAAGTGCAGTTGTTGTGTCCACATTATGTGAGGGTATAGAATAAAACTCACAGAACTCAAAGTACAGTCATTTCAGGCTTCCTGAGGAATGAAGGGATATGAAATCAACTGTATGCCAGAGGGGAAAGAATCAAAATCAGTTAGGAAAGAAATTTTAATTTCAAGTTTCTCAGGAGAAACTATAAATAAAGCAAAGTTTAAAACATATTAGCAAAAATATATCATGTTATCTTTTTCAAGCAAAAGAGCTAAACTTGAGAGTTTTATGAAGACATTCAGTTCTGAATATTTAAAAGCAAATGTACACATTTGCCAGAAAAGAAAAAAATGTTTAGAGCAAAAGATTAAGATGAAAATTCTGGGATGATGCACACCAAAATAGCAATGTGGGCATGAATGACACTAGGTTATTTCTTTCTTTCTTTCTCTCTCTCCTCCCCCCCCCCTCTCTGTCTCTAATGTGTCTTTTGTTTTTAGGGTAGTATTGAGGATCGAACCCTAGGCCTTCACACTAAGCTATTTCCCTAGCTCTCTTTTTTGAGACAGTATTACGCTAAGTGGTTAAATTGCCCAAGCTGAGTTTGAACTTGAGATTCTCCTGCCTCAGACTGCCAGAATGTTGGGATTAGAGGGATGCACCACCATGCCTAGCTCTTGATGTAATCTTTGAAGAGTGAAAATTGTGAAGTATAATGTTTATAATTATAAAGACTGAGGGCTTTTGTAGATTGAAAAACATCAAAATATTCTAATATCACTGCATAATGGAAGGCTCATCAAATTCAAACTCTTTCCAAATATCCTCCACAAAACAATCTAAAGATAAAGACTTGTTCTTTATGAAAGAATGGTGTTTTCCAGGGATCTCCATCTTTTAGATGGTGTTACTGACTGTGACCAGCACCTCTAACCTATACATTGAAATCTTCCTTCTTAAAGCCCGGGTCCCCCCACAGCAGTATTGTCATTAGTTAAAAATAAGTGAGGAATTAGACTGGAAAAGAGGAGATTTTTAATTTTGTTCTCTTGAAAGTGTCAAGTTCTAAGTGATGTATTTTGGAAATGTGAAACACTTTCAATGGGCAGAATATGAAGAAATTCATTTTCTAACTTGAATAATTTTATGATTCTCAATGTTATACTTATTAGAAATGCAAAATCTCTGCCCCCCACTTAGGTCTGCTTGAACTGGGGAATTTACTGAGGAATTACTAAAAGACAGAAATTATACTGTCTGATTTACAGCAGTTGTCCCAGGAAAACTATGGATAGTGCTGTTATTTAAACTAAGAGATAAAGTATTTAATCTTTCAAATTTCTGTGTGAGCAGTTTCCCATCTCTATCTACTTATAGCCCTAATAAAACCATAGTCAGTTGATACTGTTAATACCACATCAAAGGAATTACTGGAACTTTATCATATAGAGATACATTATGCATGATTGGGGAAGTTTGTTATCTTGGGGCCAACATCCGAACCGCATTCAAATTTTGAATGCCCTCCCAGTTGAAACCTGGGTGAAGCTGTGACTTGCTGAAGCATCTAGAACACAGCAAACAAGACAATGCACTGGTTGAAGGTCAAGGCCTTGAAAAGGCCTGGCAGTCTCTCTGCCTTTACCTCTTGGAAGTGTTAGGTGCTGGCTAGGAGACTGAGCTCCTCTATTGGTAAGGCCATGTCCGGGGATCCTATGCCAAGACCAGGAGAAGGAAGAGCCTCAAACAACATGGGCATAAGGGAAGGGTTCAGCAGCCAGTCAAATACAGTCATGTGAACACCAAGAGGGAGAGTAAAATAATCACCCACTTGATCCCAGCACAGACTGCTGAAGTATACTGCAAATATGTACTAATAAAAAAGGAAAACTGAAAAAGGAAAACAAAGTAGTTAGTGTTTTATTATAGCCACTAAGTCTTTAGACGTTTTGCTATGTAACAATAATTACCAAGACAGTTGTCCATAGTTGTGCTTTATTTCAACCTTCCACATAGGCACTTACAGCCTACCATTATCTGATTTGAATGTGACCAGTCAACAGTATATAGGGGCTAAGGCTAGACTGTACAAGAACAGTTCTGTAAAAGATCTAACACGCATCAGCTGAGTCAGATTTGAGGGCAGGACACTTACCATCCAGCCTTGTATTTCTTATCTCTAAAGTAGGGAGAGTGAACTAACCCATCGAGTATTTAAAATTCTTTTCAGTTACGAAATTCCATGACTCTGCCTAACTTAGCAGTCCACGGCTACTGTTTCTATAGCATGGTCTTCAGCACAGCACATCATATAAACAAACAGGTACATGATATCAAGTCAAGGTCAGAAGGGTGCCAGGCAGTGGGGGAGCACCCCATCCATGATGCCCTGATGCCATGATGCCCTGGAATCTCATGAATCATCTCACCAGTGAGGCAGGTAAGGCTCAATGCACATCAACATATTCTGAACATGTTGTTCCCTAGAATGTCTTCTAATCATCTGGTACGCCACAGGGACCTCTGAGTCCTTCAATTAAAAAAAAAAAAGCACCTGTAAATATTACCATCTTCTTTTTAATCTCTCCATTTGTGTTTAGGAAAGTTTTCCTACAAGAAAAACACACGGTTAATTGCCTTCGAGTCCCAGTACAACTAAGTAGTCTAGAAAGAAAAGGAGGTTTTTAAAAAATGATTTAACACTGCTTTATGGATAATCAAGTCTAATCTCTAGTAATTTATTCACAAAGAAGCTCAATTGTCCAAATGCTCTTAATTCAGTCTCTACCTGATCTTTGTGGCCAGTGACCCATTCAAAGGATAGCTGTTCTGTGTATGTGTCTTTAATATGAATTAGTATCACATTCTTCCCATTTCTTTTCTACTATTTAACTTAGCATGGCCTGCTAGGTTAAATAGCAGAGGCAAAACACACCTAAGTAGGGGAAAAAAGCATTTAGAGTCTTTTGTATTGTGGAAGAAAACACAAATAAAAAATCCAGCAGGTTCATTTTACTGCTATCTATTTGAAGGAAAATAGGACACCAACTTTAAGAAAATACTGGTACACCAGTATTTAGCATGGAAAAACCCCATACCGAAGAGCAGACATATGCCAAGCACTTGGAATGGCAGTAAACTAGCAATGGCCACAGACCAGCAACAGGACAAATAGCAACATGCTAATGGAATGCAGCTTGGGACCTATACCACAGGACAAGTGCTCCTTTCTCTAATACCATTTCATCTTCAAATCAGTCTAACAGGCACCAAAGAATGACCTCTACTTATCTGTATACTTTGCATGAAGATTTTTTCCTAGCTAATCTCTTCCAGGTTCAAGTTTAAATTTAAGTCAATTTGTTTACTTATATAATAATGGAAAAGAAATTTACCAGGGAAAAAAGTGATACTAGAAGTACCCCATGATAAATGAGAGAAAGAATATCAAAGCTCTTAGCAGCAAAACTGGATCAGTTAGTCAGCTATTAGGCTAGAAGGCTGCTGGAACACCTGCCCTTACAAAGTTATCCAAGCAGCAGGTAAGAGCATCCAATAGGTAAAACGGATCCATTCTCAGCTGCTTCACCTTCTAAAAAACAGATCTGCCAGACATCCCCATCATACTTCTGCTTATTACCATTGGCCAGAAGGTGGTTACATAACTCCACAAAGCTGAAAGACGGGCTGAATATTCTCCTGCGATATTGTTAAGGAAGAAATAAGGACTTTTAGATATCGCAGCAGCCTCTGCCTTATACCAAATTAAGGTCTTGTGTGAGCAAATCATCCAAGTATTACTTCTAGTGGTAGTAATATAGTGTATCTAAAACTAACAACACTGGTAATAATGTTTTTGGTCTGAAGAAAGTCCATGTTGAAAGTCCCAATTTGGCTCACACACAATCACATGATAGCAGTAACAAAAATGACAATAATACTGACAGCCAAAGTTAGTAGCAGTATCTATCCTTTACTGAACATCAGATTCTGTGGTTTTTATTAACTTCATTTTACAGAGAAAGATGTTGATTTTAGTGATGGAAAGTGACTCTTCTAAACCTAATTTGCTAGGAAGACAGAATTTGTATTTCATCAAAGCTCACTTGGTCACACTGTGTTAATCATTATCTTGATGAGATCATTAATTTTCCCATTTTATAGTTGATGAGGCTGAGGTTCAACTAATTGGGGGTAGTATAATTTACTATAATTATAATTCAGTACAGTTTGGAACCAATGATAGGATTTTGTTTGTAAACACGTCTTTGTGTGTGTGTGTGTGTCTGTGTGTGTGTGTGTATGTGTGTGTGTTTAAATCACTGGCCTTTAAAGGGGTGCAGAGAAGGAATCAGGCTACTCTTCCTGGTTTTGTACCTTACCAATAATTTTGACTTGACTGTAAATATAATCTATGCCCACTGGAAAAGAAAATTCAAACAATACAGGAAAAAAGAAAAGTAAAAGCCCCCAAAACCACTGGTTAAGATAATATACCCAGGAACATTTTGGTGAGCAGTCTCTGGGGCTTTTCTAATCATATTTGTGGATGGGAAAGGAGACAAGGGGAGGTTAAGGAAATTGCCTAATGGCCCTGAGTTGAACAGCAAAGACTCTAGTCCACTCTGTCCAAGTCATCAGTGTTTTCTTGGACCCAGGAAAATAACTGAGTCTTCCATCTCCTACTGAAAGACATCCCATAAACACGCATGTCTTAAAATATTGAAAGAGCAGTCCTTTCTTTCAGTGAGTTTTCAAGAGAATACCTTTTTACTTCTCTTTCAAGTACCAGGATGAAAAGAACTAAAATATGACCTAACATTAACGCATTACCCACACCATGCTCAAATTCAACACTCCACACCAGACTCAAGATTTTGAACATTAACAATGCATCAGAGCTCACTCATCTCTCATTTCCTTTTGCCAGCTCCATAAATCTGCTTGAAATCTTAAGTGCAGATTATATATTTAAGTAACTCTGGAATTCTGGCAAGTAAAAACGTAAAATGTAATTAGGTTTTCATATAACTATAACAGAAGAACAAAGATGGCATTTTGAAGAAGAGACCTCTATAATCATTTCAATACATTTAAAGAAATCATATAGCATGCATCAGCTACAAGGGAAACAGAGATCAAACAGCAAAAAGGATCTTCCTTGTCTTCAGCCTCAACATCACAGTTGAACTGTGTTGCACAACTCATTATTAGTATCAGCTGTCATGTGCACCATTCAGTAGCATCTCTGGCCTCTTCCCATTGAGGGTCAGTAGCACATCCATCTCAAAGTGACAATCAAATGTCTCCTGGGCAACCAACATGATCCCTAGCTGAGAACCACTAATTTGAAAGATCCCCACCACTTCAGAGAAACTAGAAATATTTCCAAGGAAACAGGGCTAACTGAGGCAGGCCAAATGAGAGATAGTGAGAAAAGATGCTGGACAAGGATTCCTGTGACACATGGCAGAGACTATGCCAGCAATGGAAAGCAAGATGGCCTTAGGTCAGATGATTCATGCTTCTGAACTTCTGCCTCAACAGTTTAACATTCAGTCTGCAGAAAATGGGGATCAACTTATCTATGTTAGCAATAACAGTGAGTAAATGCAAAAAAGCATGCAAGTCTAAGAGGAATGCTTGTGGGTATGCAGCTGGAGCTACTGTTATTTTGGTTTTTTAATAATAACTTCTCTGAAATTGTCTACTTAATAGAATGACCACTGAAAATATTTCACATGTTAGTTAATATGTAGCACTGCCATCAATGTTAATTCTTCACTGTTATCATTGTAGAAATGCTTATTAAAGAAAGACAGGGTAATGACCACCAATGTCAGCATTTCTCCAGTATATCTCCAAGAAATTCTCATGTCTGGAAAGTGTTAATAATATCTGTAAATGCATTCAGATATACATAAAATAGAATTATTTTCTTTGCAAAATTTATTCTTTAGAAAGAAAAAAAGACAAAATATGCAGAATATAACAAAAGTTCTATCTTCAGATAGTCTGATATTATAATACTTACTCTCTGTATTTTCCTGTGAAATAAGGAGAAACATACATAAATTAAAATTTTGCCTTTCCCTCAAAGTAATTTATTTGTTTAAGAGGCCACCTTTTTTCTGTCCTTTCATACAAGTTCAGAGTGGTGCTCTACCCATGCTTATTTGATATGACCAGGGTGGAAACACTGTCCTGATCTAGTTCAGTGGGACTATATGGAAAAGACTCTGGCTGTGGGGCCCAAGATTTATGTCACAGTCAGGGGCTACATTGAAAAAGGGGAAAAGAAACTGCCATGCTATGGACAAGTCAAGCAGAAAGCTACCTGCCCAGCTGCCTGCAAACATCAGCCCAAGGCAACCAAGCGACAGAGTGATATCACCTCAGGTAGGAATTAAAATAGCGTGAGGACCAAGGAAACACATCTTCAGACCTCAGATGGGGCATCACTGTTAAGAGTTGGAGGGCCATCCCTTCCTGTGTATATGAGGTAATTTTCTCCTGTGACACACCATGTTTTGTCTTTTTGAACATTTAACCTCAGGGTTTAAACAACGGCGACCTGGCTGAGGTCTATTCCTTTATAGAGTGCTGGAATTGTTAGTAAAAGTGACACTTTTCTAATTATTCTGTCAAGCATCAATCTGGGAAGTTCCCAGTTCCTCTGTACTCTGAATGACAGGCAATCAGTGAGTTACAGCACAATATGATCTTACCTGCACAGACAGCGCCCGTGCCCAAGGGCAGGAGGCATACAGTGGAAGAAGGCCAGGTACTCCAGGCTGGGCACACAGATTGTGCACACACCCTCCTGAAGCACAGTACTCTTTTATCTGGAAGCCCTCTAAAATTCAGACATTGCCAAAGCTGATGTCATACTTCCACATTTTCCCCATCATGCCCAGGATTTATGACAGACATCCACACTTCCTGCTGGAAACTCAATCCGAAGGCACAGCACCAATGCCAATCTCAGAGGATCCCTATCTCAAGGCAGACAGAGTGCTCAGCAGGAAAGCAGGGGCCCAGAAACCTACTCCAAATGGAAACCTACTCCAAATGGAAACTTGTACTTCCATTTGCTTACATGTGAGTTGTGAGAGAAAAAAGGAAAAGGGGAGAGGTAAGAAAACTGTTACAACTGGAGTTATTCTTATTAACTATGTTTAGGAAAATTTCAGCATTTATGGAATATATAATCACACCTCATAAGACACAAAAGAAGACTTCTAGAACTGCTTCAGAAAGTGTTAAGAGTGGGAAAAGTGTGTTCACCTGGGGGGGGTGTATTTTCAGGGGGATTAATAATGTGTCTTTTACTATACTACATTTTTTAAAAAAAATTAACATTTTTTGTGTATTTCGATCACCTTTATATTACTAAATGTTCTGCTTTAGATCTGCCCTTACAAAAAGGTTGTCTATAATTTTTGTGACAATACACAGGAAATGAAATGAGATTGATGGATCAGTCTTTCTGTTAGTCTGTGACAAAATAGGTCTGTTACTTAAAATATATGACTGCATGCATGGGGTGGTGCTCAAAATCAAAGAGGCTATAGTACAGGGACTCAGCCTGTATGTGACTTTAGGACACCTCGCCTTCACACCTTCCTCTTGCCCTGCTTCATTCATGGTGACACCGACAGCAGTTTGGTGGCTATATCAGCTTCTCCTGGCTCATCTCTTACTTTCATTAATGCGTCTTGCCTGATAAAAATTCTTGCACATTTAATACTGTCTTAGTGGAGTGTGGGACTTTGAGTAATATATCCACTGCTACCTTACTTCATTTTCTTGGAAGTAGCAAGATTATCTAGAGTGGCACACAGCAATCTGCATTGTGCCTGGGCCTACAGGTAGTTCCTGGGCATACTCAACTTTGAGAAACAATAATCTAATATTATTGGGTAATAATAGTTGGAATAAGAACAAGGACTGAGCCTTATGAACTCCTAGTTAATTTCTGGGCACATAACACTCAGACTTCAAGCTGTATCTCTGTTTATTTACTCTAAAAGATGAATTTATGCTGGTTATTTTTTAACATCCATTAGAAAAAGATGGACTTCATAAAATGGGTATTAACATACCAGGTAAATGGGAGGAATTTCTAGAACACTGATTTGATCATGGATGACTGCCTCCATGTATCTAACTGGCTTTGTAGCCTCTAAGGCAGTAAAAATCAACTTCTCAATTTATAACCCTCTCTCTTGAGGAAAGTGCAATCTGATGTTCTGCCATTACTAACATGGAAAAGCGATCATACTATCAAGATGGCATCTAGCAAGATGAAATGGCACTGAAGTTTGCTGCTATATATTTTTCGTGTGGCAAAATCTGTGTGCGTGTGTGTGTGTGTGTGTGTGTGTGTGTGTGTGTGTGTGTTGTGTGTGTGTTTTATTTTTAAATCAAGTACTCCAATCTCCAGGAAGAAATGTTACAGTCTGGTGAACAGCAACTGCCCGGCTATAGTACAAGCAAGTATGGTAATAATGAAATAGACTGATCAAAATCAGGAAACAACAGACAGTAAGTGTGAAATATTACATCCAGGATGCAAAGATGTAACGAGCTTTACTGCTTAGAACAAGAGGGAGCAGAAAGTCTCCTTTGTAATAGAAATCCCTATTTTTTTCCTGGGAGGGGGAACAATATATTTCATGAATTCATGAGAACATTTAGGAATAAAAAAAAAAAAAACCAAGATTCTGACAAGTATAAACATTTAATTTGTTTTGAGGAACTGAGAAAAGGTACTTCTACAACGATACACACTCAGAAACCAGGTCCTTCATTACTAATTGTCATGGTTTATGTCAGTGGCTCCCAAGCCTCATTATGAACTCAATCAAATCTGGCATTTGTGATTGGTTCATTGTCTAACACTCAGATTGGTGGTTTGAGTTCTACACTCACTTAGGGGTGGAGCCAGGATACGATGTAATGGTGGGAGGAAGGTGTATCTCTCTCTCTCTTGCCAGTTTTCTACCTTGCTATTTGCGTGGGCCATGAACTGCAGCCTCACCATGCCACTCTGCCTTGGAGCTGAAATTCTAACCTGGGCTACTAGATGATCTAATATTGAGGTAAGGACCCTGATGATTCTAAGACATGCCTTCATGAATGTTTATTGGGGAAAATAGATGGAATTAGAAGTAACTATAATAGAGTCAACCAAGGGATACAAATGAGTGAAATGAAAGTATGTTCGTGATGACAGATTTAAAAGGCGTAAGATTCTCACCTTGATTAAATGGGTACAGATTCCACCTGGAAGTTATTTAATTATTTATTTGTTCAAAAATATATAATCAGCATGTATTATGTGCCAATGCAGTACAGACATGGTCCATAACTTCATGAAAGTCACTGGCTATCAACAGAGCTCTTCTCTCTTTCTCCCCCCAACTCTTGCTCCTGGGGAGTGAACTCAGGGTCTTAACCCTGAACTGTATTCCCAGCCCTTTTTATTTTTATTTTGAGTCAGGGTTTTGCTAAGTTGCCCAGGATGGGCTACAACTTGCCAGGTCATTGGAGCCCAACCATATCCTACAAGCCAAATGCAACAGAAATCAAGCTGCTGCTCCCTAAGCATGGCTGTGCAGATCTGAAACATCCCATTCCTCTGCCTGCAATGGTGGTAGGCTGTGCAAAGATACCACACTACCTGAGGCAAGAAGCCACAAGAATGCTGCAGAAAGAAAAACTAAGTGAAGATACAGCACATTGCTACAGTGTCAGGATCAGAGTGCTTCTCATTTCTGCTTTGCTTGGTTTTGTGTATTTTTCTCAGATAAGTAAGAATTACTTGAGCAATAATTATTAAAAATCATAGCACTGGTATATTATTAAGACAGTATTCAGATGACATTTGGCCAGAGTATCCAAGGAAGTCGGAACCCTCAGCCATACCACTCTGGCCACTGTGGGAAATAAATGTGCCACCACAGCAAATGAAGACTATATGGCCCTTGTGATAAGCTGAGGTAAAGCTGTCAAACCTCAGTTTAACAGAAAGGCTGTTTTGAGGGCATCCAGTTAAAGGCACTGGAACATCGTAATTACTCTTTGATTTCTGTGCCCCAACTCCAACACCCAAAATCCAAGTTTTTTACTTTACTACTCCATTGTAACCAGAAAACTATACTCTTCCACAGTTACACAAAAAAATAGCCAGAAAGACAGAGAACATACCTGAGTCTATATATGGCATCAACTGGCCTGGTCTAGGCCAGCCCAGTCCTCTCTGTGGCAGAATACAAAATGGGGAGGAATAAGTGATGACAAAGAGGTAGTAAAAGAAACCAACCTAATTTGGCCAGGTTTATAGCAGGGCCTTAGTCCCTGGAACCCTGAGCCAGGATCTGTGAAACACACTTAAGCTCTCATCTTTTAAGTGAACAAGGTGACTCCATTCATAAAGTCCAACCAAACATGCTTTAACGAAACAAACCACATTTTTGGCACTCTTGTTCTAACAACTGAGTTGAGAAGGAAGATGAAAAAGATAAAAGGTCACAGATAAAAGAAAACATTCACACCCACAGAGACACAAATATTAATGGTTACTGAAAAAATGTTCAAATACCTCTCATGTTTAGAGTGCTTTATGGCTTTTGTCTGAGACATGCAAAATGAATAAAAACAATTTGATGGTGTAACATAAATTGATAAAATTACTGCAAGAAATCAAATCTAGTTTCATCTCTATTATTTTGTCCAATTATGAAAATACATAAATGACTCCAGCAAGAATATAGCAAGTAACCTCTTTTCTTTGACTCTTATTTGATGCAACGTTAACGTATTACTCAACTATTTTGTTGCTATTGTTTTTATTTTGTTTTGTTGTTTTTTGAGACAAAGTCTTGCTATGCAGTTTAGGTTGGCCTTGAACTCATGGTAACCTTGGTATGTACCCCCATGCCCGGCTATTCAACTCATTATTATGCTAAAGTCTAAAAAATTTCCATGTGCAAATTTTACTATTGACATATATGTTTAAAAAAGAGCCAGGCACGGTGGCACACTCCTGTAATCCTAGCACTTGAGAGGCTGAGGTAGGAGGATCGCTTCAAGCTATGGGCAGCCTGGGCTACAAAGTGGGTTCAAGGCCATCCTGAATTACAGAGCAAGATCCTGAATTAAAAAAAAAAAAAAGAGGAAGAAGAAGGATGAGAAAGGGGAAGAGAGGGGAGGAGGAGAGGGAGAAAGAAAGAAAGAAAGAAAGAAAGAAAGAAAGAAAGAAAGAAAGAAAGAAAGAGAAAGAAGAAAGAAAGAGAAAGAAAAGAAAGGAAAAAAAGGAGAATTTTTTAAAAAGATCATGTTTCTATTCTTGCTGGATTTGAGCAACTACTAAGTGTCATGTTTTACTTCCAAATTCAAAAATCTGATAACCACAAATACATTATTTGTGTGTGTGTTTTGTGGTACCAGGGATTGAACTCACAACCTTACGCTTGCCAGGCAGGTGCTGTGTCACTGAGCTATATCCCCAGTCATATACTACAAATACATTGTAAGATACATGGGATTTTCAGCATGTGACTGTGGTATTTTACCATGAATTATGTTTACTCAGTTGTCATGTAGTGAAATATTCTTTTTGATAATAATGTTTTTACCCACCTGTCACTACTTACTCAGATTGCTCTAACTATACACCAGTCCTCTGAAGATATCTGTTAATGTCCAGGTATCTATTTTTTAGTAATTTTTACTTAACATTGGGGATCATTTAGCAAAATGCTTCATTTAGGGAATCAAAGAAAAACTGCAATTAACTAAATGGTCACCAAAGAACCCTTTTAAGGGGAAGTAAAATTCTTCCACCTCACAGGTTCAGGGTTAAAAGGGGAACATTTAAGATAATTCTATGTCTCCAAGGGGCAGGAACAAAGACAACATATTTTCAATTCTACTTATGAATATATGCCACATAGAATATCAAAGATAATTACACTATGGTAACAGCAAGCCAGTTAAATATCTTAACCATGGAGAAATGACAAAAAATACAAGGATATAATCCACATAATGGCACCTGAAATGGCTACTAAAATTCTTGGTGCAGAAAAATATTTAATGATTTCAATGTATTGTTAAATGGAAAACACAGTAGGATCCAAATTTTAATATAAAATACATTTGTATTTAGATGAAAATAAGGAAACACTGGAAGCAGAGACCAGATTTTAATAATCATTATATTTGAGTTAAGTAATTCTAAATGATTTCATTTTATTCAGTGTACTTTTCTGCATTTCAAATGCTCTATAATGAGAATGCATTGAATTATAGAACTGAATTCTTTAGAAAATAAAATATAGACAATATTGAATTTTTAATTTTTTTTAAAAAAAGAATTAGTGATGGATAGAAATCAATTTAGAATCCCCAAAACAATGAATGATAAAGATGTTTTAGAGGTTGCTTTTTTTAAAAAAATAATGCCTTCTGTACAAAGCTCCCAGGCAATCACTGAGAATCTTTTAACTGCACAGTATAAGCATATAAGAACTGAAATTTCACACTGTGTTTTAGGATGAGTTTTAAGGGCTGACCCAGCTTCGCTTTAAAACAACTTTGGGAAAGGCATGGACTGTTATGCACAGATAATTTTTCAGTATCACCACCACCAATCTTGAACTCCTCAAGGTTTGCCAAGCACAGTGATAAAGATGTGAACTGTGTTTGATTGAAATCATTTGCCTTAAGCAAATGAAACAAAGGTTTACCATTGACAAGCATCTCTTGAAGTCTCTTGTCCAACCATTCTTTGTTCTTCAAAGTAGACATTGCTGGAGTCTTTGGTGATGGAAAATGAGTACACAGCCAGCATCAACTTCCTATGGTCAATGAGTTCTAACAACATCTTTCCCATAAAAATTTGTCAGATTTAGGGAAAGTACTGATAGATTTAATCTTCCAAAATTTTATTTCTATATACTGACGAGTTGAGTAGTACTGTTAAAAAGCCCCCAAATGAAGCTTATTGCTACATTTTTCTTGGTCTCATTCCTCAGACTTCTTTGCTGATACCAAGTAGCTGACAGAGATGAGACAAGATATGGTTTGACTGATGACTAAAAAGGACTTGGCCCCCTTTCAGAACATCATTCCAAGTCTTCCTATATTTACTCAAATTTAACTTGCCTTGTGATACTGATTTCTTTCATATTTAGAAGGTCTTACCCAATTCTAAGATACTGTTGCATATAAAGTTTTTAAATAGCTTTTTAAAAAAAGCTTCACTTAGCATTAGATTTAAACACATACTTTACTCGCTGAATGTAGCTTTGCTTTAATGTATCTCAGTGAAAGCTTGTTTTGTTGAGTTTTTGTTTTGCTTCATTTTTAATGCCATACATGTGTCCAGGTCATTTAGAATTCTTATGGGTGTTTTCTCCTCCCAGTTTTACAAAGAAGGGACACAGGGTATGGCTTGTGAGTGCAATGCTTCCCAGCCATGAACACAGTAGTCCTTCAATTCAAACGTAACCATCCTCCCTTCGCCTTTCCTACCCTCTGAAAGGCTCACTAACGACACCAAGTCACACTCACATCTCAGTACTTAGGTTGCTGCTCTGAAAAGATGGAAAGAAAAAATGGATATACTACCACGCAGTGAATAAAAACCCAGAGTTAGAATCTCATGATCACAACTCTTATATTCATATCCCATAAGTAAATGGTATACATGGGGACTAGAATGTAACAAAAAGTCACCCAGCACATTACTCTCAGGTCACAAGTCACAAGCTAGCAATCCTTATGTGGTATGAGGATTTAGTTAATTCTACTTAGTGTTAGCAACATAGAGAAAAAATATAAACCCTATACCCATATAAACCCTAACTAACATAAGACAATAAAGAGTTACCAATGATTTTTTTTCCTTTTGTGAGAAAATGGAATTCTTTCTCCTCATTGCAATAATAGCTCCCAGAGTTTCTCCTCCAGGAATAAAGGTATAGAGGTATGCGCTTAGAAGTTCTCATTCAAGGTGAATATGCCACAATAGAGGGTGCACTCCATCAAACAGGTAAAGGGGACAGCATCTGAGGAAAAGTAGGAGCTAAACAATTCTAAGGAGACCCTAAAACGAGCCCAACCCACTGTAATTTGTCCTTTTGCACGTTTTCAGTGAGAAGAAACTTGGAACCCCAAACCTGTTTTTTGTTTTGTTTTATTTTTTGATTTGCTCCTATGAGGTACTCAGATTCTATCATCATGATACAATCACATTGATATGCATATTTTCCAAAAATCTTCCTATACTCTACTTCATAATTGATTTTTTGTCCTTCTGAAAATCTGTAGTTATAAACCTAAAGTAGCCTGGAATGATAATTTCGTTGGTGCATGTTACTGGGTAGTCTTAAAAATACAATTTGAATATTCTTTCTCCTTTCCTATCTGCTTAAAATTCCAATAGCATTCAATTGATGTTTACCTAACTTGTAAACATAATTTTAATTTTATAAGTTGACTCTAAGCAGCCGAGTCCAGCCCACATTCATGTAAAGACAGAGACCAGATCTGCCTCACAATATCCTTTTAATAGCATAGCTCCCAAGCTGGAGTCATCTTCGACATGTCTAAGAATCGAAAAGGAAGTCAGGACAGTGAGGACTAAAACTGAAGTATACTTTTAACCAGAAGTATTTACACGTTTCCATACTGAGCCAAACGAGAGATAGTTGGTTTGTGTCCCTGGCTTTGGGTCTTAGGGAAAACTATGAACGTTTTCTTATCATTACCTTGAGAGTCCTAAAACCAGAATAACTACTTGCAATGTCCCCTGAACAGGTGTTATTATTCTGAAACCTAAAATGCATGCAAACCCTCCTGTACCTCCTTATGCTGTGCACTTACATTTTTGGGGCACTGCCTTCTGAATTGCTCCTTCTTGAGCTGACTGCACTGCAGACCACAGAGGAGCTCCATTGGCCTCCACTCCTCCTCACCAGACACTGACGCAGCACCCTCGGCGTGTGGAACAAGGAAACTTGTCAGGTGCTTCTATTGTGGAGCCAAGTAAGAGACCTCAAGCCTGTTCATGTCGCTGACTTTTCCGCCCCAGGCCAAAGTCAAGGTCTTAGTCATCTTTTTTCTTTATTACATTTTTATTTTTATTATTTTTTAAAATTGCAGTAATCAGGATTGAACCCAGGGCCTTGGCGCTAAGGTACATTCCCACTCTTTTTTTTTTTTTTTTTTTAAGAATTTCTGTTTTGAGAAAGGGTGTTGCAACATTACTAACATTGTAACATTGTCTAGGATGGGCTGGAATCTGTAATCATCCTGCCTCAGCCTTCCAGAGTTCTAGGTCACAGGTCTGTGCCACCATGCTCAGTCCTGGTTCATTTTTTAATATTCTGTCTTCTCCGTGTGCTTTTTATAGTTACTGACTCTGGCAACCTGGGGAGAGGTTTTATAGTCTGGCCCATGACACTGTAAGCCCCATACAAGTATGGATGGTCCCTGCTTTGTGTCCTACTCCCACATCCTAGAAATTAATTGTAACAAAGTAAAAGAAATGAAAGTAATAGCAACTAATACTTATCTAGGTACTATATGCCAGAAACTATTATAAATGCTCCACAAATATTATTTATTAATCATCACATACTTTATTATAAGAGCTATTACCATGGTGACTTTGTAAGTGAAGAAACTGAGGCACAAACAGATTAAGTAAACTGTCCAAGGTCAAGCAGTTAAAACCCAGGCAGCTCAGTCTGAGAGATATTTTTCTTATCAATTAGATTATACATACAGAATCAGGCCTTTAGGAGAGGTCACTTAGCTACCCCCTTGACATAAATGTCTATAACATCTCTTTTTGTGAACATAGCCACCACTTTCATTGCTGACATGCAAAGAATATCATGTGTTATCTCACTGAATGCCTTAAATTATTAATTCTATTTTGCAGATCAAATAAATGAGGTACAGAGAAGTTACTCAACTTGCCCAAGGTCATATGGCCAGAAACTGGCTGAGTGAGAAATCAGCTAAATTCTGAATACATGCAATGATTTCCTGGCCCTCCCCAAACTTTCATTAGCATGTTATTTAGTTTCAACTCATATATTAAAGACACATGACAAATTTATGTGACTTCAACCATACAAACACAAAGACAATGCAAGACAGTGAGGAACAGTCAAATTTAAGAAGTAAACCCTAGTGGGTGATCCCCCTTCCGATCCAAGTGCAGAAATTCCTGAGAGTGGTGGGAAGTGATGAGCTCTACACACGCCTAAGAAGGCAGTAGTTCACCACAATACTGAGACTTTATCAATACCTTAATGAATTTTCAAAGCTAATATTGGTTATAAAAATATTTTGCTTCATTAAACTATGTCTTGAGCTTCACCATGGTATAAGATATTGTTGTGGAAAAACCAGGAATGAATTGGACCAAAGACATGCAGGCACTGAGGAGGTGGAAGGCAACTATTTTATGCTAGCAGTCTGGAGGAAACGGAGTTCCAAATCACCAGCCCCACAGACACTTACACATGCTTTAGGCAGGAAATACAAAAGGCTGATCGCAGGGATTGTTTTGTTTTGTTTTGTTTTGTTTTTTGTTTCTGGTTACATAGGCTGTCATATGTTGTCAGGCAGACTTGTTCTGGGCTGAAGGACATTTCTGACATATAGCAGGAAGGTCAAGGGCTTGGATGAGCAAGTAGAATGAATCACTGTTTTGGACTAAGCTGAGCTGTCTCTGGGTGCTATCTCCTTGGAAATTTCAAATGGGTTAGCATAACAAGATGCACTTTTGTCTGAGTTACACTTACTTTACATGCTGCAGCTTGTGTTGGAATGCCAAGGCTAACTGAGTCTAAATGGACTGGGCCTGCCTTTCCTTTTTTAAATTTCCTTTACAATATGACTTGTGTGTGTGGCCACTGTGAAGTAGTGATACTCAGATTACCAGCAGGAGTGAAAGCCAGGTCACAGCTTGGCTCTTCTTTGGGCCACCATGGAAGAGAGACAGGAGCACATGATACAACCCTAAAGGTGGAAAAAACAGCACTAGGGTCTCATTTTGGTAATGAACACAGGAAAGAAAAGCTGAGCATGTAAATAAGAGATTATAAAAAGATGATCTGTCTAGCAGCTAGGGAATGTTTCATGCTGGTTCTCTAGAACAACCTACAAAAGTGGTGTGGACAACACCCATCAAGGTAAAGAAATATTAACTTGGTTTTTAAAAAGGTGATTTTTGCACTCCTTCCACTTACCAAAGACTTTATATCACATATTGTTATGAATCACTTTTCTTGAGCCAATATAAAATTCATTCAAAATCTCTATCTTAAAACTCTCTGTTATCATGACGTGGCAAATACGCAAAGATCTGACCACTTTCCTTTCCCTAAATATCACAAAGAAACCAGGTAACAAATGAAGCTTGTATTCTGTAACAAGAAGAGACGAGAGACTGAAACACAGCAAAACACTTACAAATCAAGAGGGAAGAAGAAAAGCATTGGGAGAGATTAAATGTATGAAGAACAATAATAGGAAAGAAATCTCTTGTGAAAAGAAGCAGTTGATGTTAACTTAATGGACAAAAATGAATTAGATCTACTTCAATGACTGAGCTAAAGATGAGGTAATTTTATAAAGTGTATAGAAAGTCACTTGAAAATTACACAACTTGTTGTTGTAGTCTACTTTCAGAGACAAGGGAAATAGAAGTTCTCCGTGAGGGAGATGATCAGAAAACACACTACAAACCTAACTGGTAGTTAACTAGAAGATTATCCTTAGTTCTCATGTGGACAGAAAAGTTCCTTGAGAACTAACAGTCTTCTGTGCTTCAGGGTGACATTCTGACACAGAAATAGATGAATATAAAAATCTTAAATTACAGAGGGGTGATGGAGCATATGAAAAAAGGAACAAAAATGTGTTAAAAACAGTTGAGCCCTGAGCTGCTATGTGGTGCAACAAGAGCCCAGAGGGGCAAATTCTGTTTAGCAAGAATGGGACTCACTTGTTGCTGGGCTATCAGTTACAGGATGTGAACTCTGATTTAAGCGAGGAAAAATGAGTTGGTTTACACTTGGGAAGGGGGCTGAAAGACTTCATTTTCATTCTCAAAGCTGAGCAAGTCCGAGAGTCACCTAAAGGGCCTGAGGATCAGGGTAACAAGAGTCTAGGTGCTGCTGCTGAGATAATAACACCTCTGAAAAACATATGGGTCGAAGACAAGATGGCGGACTGGTAGGTAGCAGGAGAGAGACCCTCTCTGAGACAACAGCTCAAATGCCAGAATAAAACACCCTGGAGAGACCCAAACAGAGAGAGATGGACAGATGGACTCTCACAACCCACGAAGAAACTAAAGTGCAAAAAAAACCGCTCAAATAGGGGCTACTATTAGTGAAGATAAGATCAGCGAGCATGGCACCCTCCTCGAACCGCCTGAATTCCTGCCCGAAGTGAACAAGCGATCCGTGCCAAAGCGACTGGCTTGAGCCACCGGAGCACGGAGCTAAACAGCTCTGTGTGCAGCTCGCCAGGACCGGCTCTGCACACGACCCACCCAGAGGCACCATAATTTCCCACCGCAGCCGCGCTGAAGTTGGAGGTTGGGGAGCCCAACAGTTCTCGGGGACACGGTGAGTGATGAGAATAAGACCCTCCCACGGGAAAGGGGAAACCGACTGGATGACATGTTGGATTTGGGCAGGACAGCCCTAACTCCATAAGGAAGTGGCTTCAGCTGGTTGCTCCCCTCGCCGAGCGGATTGGTGGAATCTGCTCAGACTAGGCCGCGCCCCTGGCGGGGACCCAGTTACTTCCCTGAGATCAGTGTACACTGACCCAGTGAAGGCCTGCAAAGGTTGACTGGCCTGGAGGGGAGCAGCCAGCACACACTGCCTGTGTCTGAATTTTAATCTCTGATAACCTATTGAAGAGGGCTAAATCTCCTAGCCTGCGCCCTCTAGAGGAGCCTTAACCAACAAGAAAAAGGTCTGGGAATTACAATGTACACTTGTATGGAAGTAACCAAAAACATGACGAAAGGGAGAAATAAGAAAACATTCCCAGCCCCCAACCCTGAGAACATTGATCCAGGAGAGGTAAATACAAAAGAGATTGAGGGCAGCAAAAATGCAACATCAAACACAGGGTTAGCGGACATAAAGAGATATATTCAGGACCTCATAAGTGGGACCAAAACTGAAATATTAATTCAAATTAAACAAGAGATAAGTAGATTAATAAAAGAAGGGCTGGGCACCTCTCAAGAAGACACAGACAGAAGAATGGAGGAACACAAAAGAAGAGAAAAATTTAATGAAGAGAAGAATTCAGGAAAAACCTAGAATTCATGAAACAGAAGAGATTATCAAGAAACTAAAGAGTCCATAGAAAGCTGGCAAAACTGCTTGAAAGAAACCAAAGATAGACTATCAAAAATTGAACACAGGCTTGCAATGTGGGGTCATGAAAGGGAAGATCTCTTAAAAATAACAAGGGAGCAGGCAGTAAAGATACAAAGACTGGAAGATGACAAGAGGACCTATAACTTAAGCATAAAGTATGTGAATGAAGAAGCAGGAATCAAATCAGAGGAATTACAAAGGCTATTCACAGAAATTATTGAAGAAAATTTCCCAAGCATAGAAAAAAGAAATGATATGCAGAGGTATGAAGCATACAGAACTCTAGCCACCTACAACCCAAACAGAACTACACCCAGACACATAATAATCAAGATCCCAGAAATTCAATATAAGAACAGAATATTAAAAGCCATCAGAGAAGAGAAATAGATCAACTATAAAGGAAAACCCATCAAAATCACGGCAGACTTCTCGACACAGACTATCAGGTCAAGAAGAGCTTGGAGTAAAGTAATTCAAGCGCTGAAGGAGAACAATCTCCAGCCCAGATGTATCCTGCAAAACTCTCTCTAGAAATTAATGGAGAAAAAAGATGCTTCCATGACAAAGAGGAACTCGGAGAATTTGTGACCACCAGTCCAAACCTACAAAAAATACTGAAGGACATTCTAGGGAGAGAGAACAAGAATATGAGCATTTCAGGAACAGTGGCAGAGAGGCCTCAGTGAATGAGGCAGACAGTAAAGTGGAAGAGAAAAATAGACTATCAATGGCATAAAAATAGAATAGCAGAAATGAGGCAGAGAAGATTGGCTATAATCTCTAGTATAGAGGGCCTCGAAATACTAACAGAGAGAAACACAGGCAGAGTAGATCAGGAGATAGGGTCCATTGAGCTGCTCTATATAGGGAGGCAGTGGGACCCATAACAAGCAGTGCACCCCATGGGAGTGAAAGGGGAGGAATTGTCTAAAAAACGGAGGCAGAGGATATTGTTAATGGGGTAACAAGATTTAAAATTTACATTATTCTCACCACTCTGCTTGGATGGATTACGTGCTGTTCCAGTTTGTCTACTTACGCTAGACTTGAGGACATGGTCAGCTATCCCAAAAATAAGAGGACGTGTTATGGTAATCAACCCTAATTTTCCTATCAACTTAATCTGAAGCCCTTTATAACTTATACTGTCTTATTATGACTGATCTTATTTGAATCTGGTTTGTTAGATTGCTACTTTGTATTGACTGATTTTATTTAAATCTGTTGTGATTGACAGCATCAAGTCTAAGAGTATAGGCAACTACAATGAAGATGACAAGATTCACAAAGATACCCACTCTAGTTTGATTATTACTTGCTTTTGAAGTCTTATAATGTCTCTAATGCTTCGTTGTTATTAATGTTGTTATATACTGCTGAGACACCATGGTAACCGTTGTAGATCACCTTGTATTGCGGTTTTATGTGACTTTTCTGCCTCATGCTTTTCTAGGAATTGTTTTATCTTGCTTTGTTTTGTTTTTTCTGCTAATACAGAAATGATAGATATACATGTAGAGACTCATGCATGTGTAGAGCTTATAAACAGTTTACGAGAACCAACTATATAACACATGTTGAAATGAACAACTACTTTTAAGAAAAGAGACACTACAATACCCAGTGCTGACTCCATAATGTCATGATGTGAAGTCCAGCAAAACTATCACTTTTTGTTCAAAGTGATCTTAGCTTGCTTTGCCTTGTTTAAGTTCAACACACATGAAGGTATGGACAGCTGTTTTGAGGAGAATGAGAGACACTATGACAGCCATTCTAGGCTTCCCTAATGTATGGTCT
>PVJX010021320.1:0-31991 GCA_004027295.1 Dolichotis patagonum | reverse complement strand
TCATTCCTGTAACAAAACATAAGAGAAACACTTCAAGATATTGACCTGGGCAAAGTTTTGACAACAAAATAAAGCAAAAGATTATGCAAGCAGTAATTGACAAGTATGATTATATCAAACTTACAAGCTTCTGCACAGCAAAAGAAGCAAATGATGTAGTGAAGAGACAATTTATACAATGAAAAAGTAGCCTTTTAAGTTACTCATCAAACAAGTGATTAATATCTAGGATATATAAGGCACTCAAAGAAGAAACACACAACAGTAAAACAAAAAAAAAATAAGATTTAAAAGTGCAGAAAAGAAGTGAAGAGATAGCTCTCAACAGAAAATACATGTGACCCTTAATTGTGATACATCAGCTTGACTGGGGTAAGATGCCTAGCAGATTAGAAAGGCAGTTTCAGATGAGTTTGTGGATGACTTAGATGTTAGCCAGCAAACTGAGGGGGGAGAGCCCACCCTAGATGGGGGGGGCACCAATACATAGGCTTATAACCTGGACGGAATAAAAAACGGAAGGAAGGAAGGAAGGAAGGAAGGAAGGAAGGAAGGAAGCCTGTTTTGAGAGCTCCTATTACCTCAAAGAAGTGCATCTTTTGCAACCACTGCATGTGATCACTGCCTTCACAGTTCCATTTCCCTCAGCCTTCCAATTCAGACTCATACCAGCAACTCTACAGTGAGCTACCAGGCCTTGGACCGTGGGTTGCTCCTGCATCATTGTCCTCTCCTGTTCTGTGACTTTCGTCTTGTTGATCTGAGCAGCTACTGGATTGTCCAGTTCGCCACTGGGCCACCATTGTGGAGTCTGCCATTCTGATTTATAAGCCTCCCTAAGAAATATTCATGTACAATTACACATATTCTTCCATTGATTCTTTTCCTCTGGGAAACCCTAATACAATATATTAATGACCAACAAATTATCACATAAATTATGGAAAATAGTATGGCAGTTCTTCACAAAACTGGAAATAGAACTGCCAAATGATCCAGAAATCCCACAACTGATTGTATACCCAAAGGAAATGAAGTCTGTATGGGAAAGAGATACATGTAATTGCATGATTACTCCAGCAATATTTTTTTTTAATTTTAAGAGTAAAAAAACAACGATACAAAATTTCAAAACAAGGTAGTAAGAGAGTAACAATGGCTAATACATTACCTATTGTTATCTTCAAAGTAGTTGCTCGTATCACAAGATATAGGTATGAAAAATTGACCACACAATATAGGTATAAACCTTTCTTTCCAATGAACTAATATAAATTAGAAGTATAACTACATTAGCTGTTATCTTTCCCTCTTTCTTTCTCTCTTTGGTGCTGGGGATCAAACTCAAGACCTTGCGCTTATCAGGTAAGTGCTTGAGCCACTGAGCTAAATCCCTGACTCCTCTAGCTCTGGCTCTGGCTCTGGCTCTGGCTCTAAATCTCTATATATTTATATCTATATCTATATCTATATCTATATCTATATCTATATCTATATCTATATCTATATCTATCTATATCATCTATATCATCTATATCTATATTTATTTTTCCTTTTCCCTTTCTTATTTTTTCTTTCCCCATCCATGTTTCTCTTTCCCTTTGTACAGTTTCTGCCCATTTCACAATATGTATTGTACATTTTGAATCTTTAGTCTTTCAGCTTCTTACCCTAGGGAGACAATGCAATGTTTATACATGTAAGTCTGATTTATTTCACTTATAAGTATGGTCTCAAGTTGCATCCATTTGTGTATAAAAGTCTGAAGTTTATCCTTTTTATAGCTGAGTAGCACTCTATTGTATAAAAATACCACATCTTTTTTTATTCATTCCTCAGTTGACGGGTATTCAGCTGCTACAAATTATGCTATGGGTATAAATTATGGGTATAAATTATGGCTACAAATTATGATATGGGTATGCACATATCACTGTGGTATGATGTCTTCAGTTCTGAAAAATACTCACAGAAATATCCAGGTTAAAAAGGGCCTTCTACTCTCAGTGTTTTTTTAAGGAATTTCCACAGTGGCTGCACCAGTGTACACTCCTGCCAATCGTGAAGCAGCGTTTCTTTTCCCCCACAGCCTCTACAGCATGTGTTACTGGTTGATTTCTTGATAGCTATTCTGTCTGGAATGAGATGGAATCTCAGTGTAGTCTTAATTTGCATCTCTCAAATGATCAATGATGTTGAACTTTTAAAATATATATTTATTTGCCATTGTGTTTCTCAATCTGGGAAGTGCATATGAATCTCAAAGACCTGTTTTTTGATTGGGTCTTTGAATTTGGAGGTCTGATTTTTTTAAGTTCTTTATATTTTTAGATATAAGTACTTTGCTGGAGAGACAGTTGGGTAAAATTCTTCTCCCACACTCTGGGTTGTCTTTTCATTTTGTTGTTGATTACTTAGGGTTATGTGTAAAAGCTACTTAATAAGATGAGATCCCAGTTGTTGATTCTTTGAAATATTTCCTATACAGTTTTTTGTTTTAGTTATGAAGTCCCCACCTAGACCTATTTATTCAAGATTTCTATCTACTTTCTCTTCCAGTAGATTTAATGTTTCTGTTTCAGTATTTAGGTCATTGAACCATTTTGACATTAGCTTAGTTCATGATGATAGACATGGGTCTTGATTTAGAAGTCAGCATATGGTAAGCCAGTTTTTGCAGCACTATTTATTAAAGAGGTTATCTTTATTCCAGTGACTATGTCTAACTGCTTTATCAAAGATAAGGTGGCTGATTGTATTTGGAATTGTGTCCCCATCTCCTAACCTGTTCTATTGATCCCTAGGTTGGTTTTTTTTCAGCTTGTACAATGCCAATTTTGTAACAGTAGCTTTGTTGTGTATTTTCAAGTCAGACATTATGATGCCTCCTGCCTTGTCTTTGTTGCTCAGAATTGCATTTGCTATTCTAGGTCTCTTCTAGTTCCAATTTTAGGAATGTTTTCTCTCATTCTGTGATGTATTCTAATGGGATTTTAATCAAGATTGTATTAAATCTGTATAAAACTTTTGGAAGTGTGACCATTTTCACTATGTTGATTCATCCTATCCATGAGTCAGGGATATTTTTTCCATTCTCTAATATCCTCTTCATTCTCCTTTTTCAGAATGCTGTTAATTTTCAATGTATTGAAAATTACTTCCTCTGTTAGATTGATTCCTAAGTACTTCATTTTTTTTTTTTGGATGCTACTGTGAAGGGTGTGGTTTCCAATATTTCTCTCAGTGACTTTGTTGTTTGTGTAAGGAATGAAATTGACTTTTGAGCATTGACTGTATTTATCTACACTACTGAATTTAGTTATTAAATCTGGATGTATTTTGGTGGAGTTTTTGGAGTCCTCTATGTAGACTACCATATCATCTGTGAGCAATGATTTTTTAATTTCTTCCTTTCCTGTCCTTATTCCTTTTATTTCTCTCTCTGGTCTAATTGCTTTAGCGATTAGACAAGAAGTATGTTGAAGAAGAGTGGGGATAGTGGACATTTTTGTCTTGTTCTTGATTTTAGCATGAAAACTTTCAGTTTTTGACCAGTTAGTATGATGTTGGCTGTTGATTTGTCATAGATGGCTTTTATCGGATTGAGGTAAAGATCATCTATTCTGATTTTCTGTAGACATTTTTTTTTTAGTCACAAATGAGTGTTGGACTGTGTCAAAAGCCTTTTCTGCATCTAATGAGACAATCATGTGATTTTTACTTTGGCTTTGTTGATATGGTGTATTACATTTATTGATTTGCATATGTTGAACCATCCCTGCATTCTTGGGATGAATCTTACTTGGTCATGGTGTATAATCTTCTTGATGATTTCTGCATTCTGTTTGTTAGCAGCTTATTCAGGATTTTTGCATCTATGTTCATTATGGAGATTGGCCTATGATACTCTTTTTGGTTGGGTCTTTTTCTAGTAATGCTTGCCTCCAAGAATGAGTTAGGGAAGATTGTTTCTCTTTCAATTTCATTAAAGACTTGGCTGTGTATTGGTATTTAATCACTGCTAAATTTCTTGTAGAATTCAGTTGTGAACCCATCAGAACCTGGGCTTTTTTGTATTGGTATGATTTTAATTATATTTTCAATCTCATTAACTGATATTGGATTATTCAGAATGATTTTGTCTTCTTGATTCAGCCTTGATAATTTTAACATATCTAGACGTCTATCCATTTCTTCTTTGTTTTCCATCTTACAGGAATAAAGATTTTCAACGTAGGTATTGATGAGCTTTTGAATTTCCACAGGATCTGTACTGCTATCAGCCTTTTTATTCTTTCATACATGAATTTGAGACTTTTCCCCCTTATTTTGATAAGGTTGGCTCAGGGTTTATCAATTTTACTCTTTTAAATAACCAACTCTTTGATTCATTAATTCTTTGTCCTGTTGTCTTATCTCTACTGCATTAATTTCTGTTCTAATATTTATAATTTCCTCCCTTGTATGGGCTTTGGGCTTTCTTGTTCTTCTTTTCTAAGACTATGAGATGTAACATTGGTTTTTTATTTATGCTTCTTTTATTTTCCTGATGTAAGCATTCACTAAAACTTTCCCTTTTAGAACTGCTTTCATTGTGTGCCATAATTTCTGGTATGCTGAATCTGCATTGCCATTTATTTGTGGATATTGTTTAATATCTTCCTTAATTTAATTTGTGACCCATTGGTTAAGAGGTTATTATTTAAGTTCCATGTGTTTATGGAGTTTTTGTAGTTTCTTTTGCCATTGCTTTCCAATTTCATTGCACCAAGGTCACATAATATGCATGAAATAATTTCAGTTCTGCTGCATTTACTTAAGCATGTTCCATAGGCTAGTATATAGTCTCTTTTAGGCAACATCCCATATGCAACTGAGAGTAAGTGTATTCTGACGATGTTGGGTGGAACACTCTGAAAACCTCTATTATGTCCATTTGTTCACAAGTTTGCTTCTGTTCTGGTATTTCTTTACTGATTTTTGTCTAGTTCTATATTTTTGTGACAGTGGGATATTAGGGACTCTGTTACTGCTTATTTGATTTCTCATGTCTATTAATATTTGTCTTATATAGTTGGGTGCTTCTGTATTTGGTGGATACACATTTATGATTATTAGTTCTTCCTTTTAAAGTTTTCCCTTATTAAGTATGTGGTGACCTTCTCATCTCTTTTGATAATTCCTGGTTTGAAGTTCATGTTGTCTGATACAGAATAGCTACCCCTGCTGTTTTCTGGTTTCCTGTTGTATGGAGTATTGTTTCCCATCCTTTGACTTTCAGTATATGAATTTCTTTTTGAGTTAAATGTGTTTCTTGTACACAGCATATTGTTGGACTTGTTTCTTGACTCATTATGAAGTCTGTTTCTTTTAATTGGTGGATTGAGGCTATTTACAATAATGGTCATAACTGATATGTATTGGTTTATCTCTGTCACGATATCTTCCTGTTGTTGGTTTTTGCTTTTCCTTTCTGTTTAATTGGTTACCCTGATGTTGATTTTCTTCTGTTGTTGTTCTTGGAATTGTGATTATTTTTATCTTTGTCAAGAATACATTTCAGTACTCTTTGTAAAGTTGGTTTGGTGGCTATGAATTTCTTCCGTTGTTCTTTGTCATGGAAGTATGTTATTTCTCCATTAATTTTGAGAGATAGTTTTGCAGAGTATATCAGTCTCGATGAAGTTGCTTTCTTTCATGTCTTAAAATGCTTCACTCCAAGTTCTTCTTGATTTGAGGGTTTGTGTTAAGAAGTTGGTCATGATTCTAATGGGCTTTCCTTTATAGGTGAGCTGTTTCTTTTCTCTACCAGCTTTTAGTATTCTGTTTTTATGTTGAATTTATGGTAGCTAGATTACTATATGTCTGGTTGTAGATTTATTTTGGTCATGAATGTTTGGCATTGCATATATTCATTTATTTGCATGTCAAATTCTTTTTATATGCTTAGGAAGTTTTCTGCCAGTATTTCTGTGAAGAGCTTTTTTTTTTCTTAATGATATTTGCATTGTCTCTAGCTTTTTCACTGACATGAATTACTCTTGTGTTATTCTTTGGCTTCATCTTGTAGCTGTTGGATTGATTTTTCATGGTTTCTTGCTATTTTTAAGATATCTTTAATTTCATGATCAGTAGCTGCAATTGTGTCTTCAAGATCTGAAATTGTATCCTCTGCTTCACTCAATCTGCTGCAAATGACTTCAATGGAAGCTGTAATCTCCTGGATTTCTATTTGAATCTATTTCATAGATTCCTTTTCTTTCCTATGTTGGGAATTTTTTGTTTCCATGATTTTTCTAAGTTCATATGTTCTTTTATTGGGTCTTCTGTAAAATCTTTGATTTTGAGCATCTTTTCTTTTTGTCCTTGAGAGATTTTTTTAATAGCTTTTTCATCTTACTTTTTTTTCACTTCCTTTGCTGTCATTTCAGGTAATTCCAGCATTGTCCAGTTTGGTCTATCTCATAGAGTTTTGGGCTTGGCTTGGCTGGGTGGGGGTTGGAGGAGAATGTTTGGGGTTGCATTTTGCTTCCGTGTCTTGTCATTTTTTATTTTTTCTTATATTTTGTTTTACTTGTCGATGCTTGCCAATTTCTTTGATAATTTTTTGCAAGAATTGAGGCTTCCCTAAGAGATGTCTGCTCTTCAGTGATGTCCTTTAAATGTAGGTGGTTCTTTGTAGCTATCCCAAGAACCTCTCTCTCTAATTTATAAAGGATGAATCTTTCATACTTGACCTTGGTGATGATTATGACCTCATACATTCACAGTGTTAACATACAGGGGAGAAAAAACTGACTATAACATGTATTGAATCCTGGCTAAAGTAGTACAGTTAGTAATAACAATAGTTTCAAGAACTGCTTAACTACTGACCACCTATGGTAACCATTAATCTGCTATCTCTGACCACAGGAGCAAACTGTAAAGTTTTAAGAAAACCAAACATATACCATGTACTTGTATACATTGATTTTTTTTCCTTAGTGGAATGATTTTGCCTATCATAGGGTTGGGGGAGTTAAGATGCCTAGGGGACACAATAAAGTGATGAACAAGGTCAATTAAAATAGAGTCAAGGCTGGTGGTCCAAGGATGATTATTCAAGTTTTGGAAGACACAGGAGGAAATAATGAAATAGAATGCAGAGGAGTAAGCAGAAAGGGAAGAGGCAATGTTTACTTACTTGAAAGTCTAAATTCAAGAAGTAGTCGAAGCAAGCAAGAGTGAGGATCAATAGAAGAAAACAAAAAAGAAAGATGAGAAATCTCAATAGTGAAAAATGGAAGAAAGAGGAGAATGAAAAAAGGAAGAAAGAAAAAGAGAAGAACAGAGGAAGAGAAGAGGAAAAAATGCCCCCAAACAAAAATGATCACAAAATACAAAACAAAAAATATGCCATCCAACCAGAAAGGAATAGGGTGGCCAATCAGACAAACATCAGAGAATAAAACGAGTAAAATACTTCTGGTATTTACAGTTGGTGTTTACACGGCAGTGTCCATGTTAGATCCCGGAAATGTGCTGGGTATGGGGCTGACCTTGGCCTCTGGTTGTGGGGCTGGGACTGGTCTTCCGTCGGTGGTGTTCCCCACAATCCAACAGCAAATTCTTAGCTGCTGTTTTAGAAGCTTTCATGTTGCTGGTCTCGCTGACTACTCCACCCTTCAAAGACATATATGTTCCTGTCCTGGCCACTCTCCAGCAGTATTCTCAATAACAAAGATGGTGAATCAGTCAGATTTCATAGAGAGATGAAAGAATGAAAGAATAAAGAAAATGTGGCATACATAACCAGTGGAATACTATCCAGTCATAATATGACTGATTTCTGTTACTAGCAGTAACATGGGTAGACTTGGAGGAACTTTACCAGTGTCTGTGCTCACTTATACATGGGAGCTAAGAATTGGTCTTATAGACAGTGGGATTCTAGTTACCAGAGCCTGCAAAGTGGATGAAGAGATGGGGATTGGATGGTTAACAGGTATAGGTGGCCAGCTGGATAGCTTCTAATGTTCTATAACAAAGTGCAATTACTATGGTACACAACAGTTAATTGTGTATTTTAAAATGTCTAATAAAGGTAATTTTGAGTGTTTCTAATACAAAGAAATCATAAAGGTTTGAAGTAGAGGGTGTGTTATTTTTCCTGATCTGATAATTGCATATTATGTTGAAATATCACATTTTATCCTTTAAATATGCAATTATTATATGTCAATTAAAATGTAAAATATTTATATATGTTTTATTTTAAAAGAGGATAAAACAGAATAATACTAATCAAAACAAACAAGTGTAACAGATACAGGACTTCAAAATACTATGAAAACAATAGTGGTTACCATAATGTCTTTTGATGTCTTCAAAATAGCTGCAGATAACTTTGGACATAGTAAAAATCAAACAAGACAGAATAGAATAGAAACAATAAAAACAAAACAATGAATGGAATAAAAGATTTCAAAATAATCCAATAGTAAATTCAAAATTGCTACCATAATATATCTTGCCTTCCTTGAAATAGCTGCTCCTACCATCAGATTTGACATTATCAAACAAAACAAAAGAGAATAAACCCAACTCAACAAAACAATGGAAATGATATAGGACCATATATAGAAATGATATAGACCATAGGGAATCAACAATGGCTGCAACCCTGAGAAGGAGATCCCCCCTAGATGCTACACTGTGTATGGATATCCTCTAAGCCTGTGATCAGACCACTGGCCATAGACCTACAATGTTAGTGAAACACCAGAGCACTGCAGGCATCCAATTGCATTTCACCTCCATAGCTATCATCACAGCCTGTGTTTCTCTGGATGAGCCTGTAGCTTATGGAGGAGTGTAGGGGAACGGGGTGGCTGGTACTTCTTGTTTGCCAGCGTGTGTACTGGAAGGGGCTCTGGTCTGGTTGTCCCTAGTCCAGTGGTGGCCCGCACATGGCGCTGGTTCCCAGATTAGGTGTGTTTGCTGGTGTGGTACTGTTCTCTCTCTTAAAATATATGTTTAAAAATAAATAAAAATGAGAATTTTTGTTTTATTGATTGATTTTATGTGGGTATGTGGGACTTGTATGTAAGTGTATTTTCTTTTTTATCTGAGATATTAAAATGGTACACTTTCGTGCCACATCTAGTTTTTTTACTTGAAAATTACTTTAAAAATTAATATATAAGAAAATTGAAAGTGATCAGATTTACAAAGGACAAAACAACATTTCTCCTGCAAAATAACTGCCCAAAGAAAAACATCCCACAGTTAATGCAAATTTTTGCCTTGGAAACAGAATAATGATGCAAAACTTTGAGAATCAATCAGAATTAAGTAATAACTTTAGATGCAAATTTGAAGTCAAATTTGAAGATCATTTTCAGTGTTAACTATTTGTAAGATTGGTTTTTCCAAATGCATTCCCAATTAGAAATCTGAGTTCTCTGATAAATTCATGACATGCTGATTTTTGTGGCTTATTTATTGACATTTAGTTATACAATTTACATTGTTCTATGAAGTATAATTATATTAAAAATCTGTAATTTTTGTTCCTTGGCTTCAGTGTGTTTTTAGGACTTGCAGTATTAATAATAACTGTAATTAAGAATGAAAATTATAGAACTAACTTTATGTTCTAGCTACTTTCCATCAAAAACAAACAGAAGTCTACTTAAAGTAAAAAGTTATTAAATTGCATTTTAGGAAGACGTTTGATATTTCATAAATGTCTTTAGTAAAATACAATCACTAAAATGTGAAATGATTTTAGAGTTCTATCTACATTTCATCCAATCCCTGAGAGTAAAAGATGGACCAAAACTACAAGAAAGAGAGAACGAGGCAGTGGAGAGTGAGAGGGAGGAGAATTACAGATGACTGGAGGCCACCTCCGTGACCTCCCCCTTCCTCCACTGCTGAGAGCCCTGGTCAGGGGAAGTAAAACTGACACTAGCTGTTTATCATGCTTTAAGACCAGAATGTAAAATGAAAACCATTACTACCGCTCAGGATGCAAGGAATGTACAAGAAAGGATTAAATCAATTGAAGATGTTATCTCAATGGGAGAAGGAATTCTAATTAAATTGAGGTCTTTAAAAAAAGGCTGTCTGTTTCAAAAGACTGATAGAGACATATATCTGATGAGTCAACTTGGTCTTTTCAAGGCCCTGCCCTGGCTTCTCTTCTGTTTATGCTCACGATAAACAGCCCAGGAGAGTTTACTATCTGCCAGATCCAACCATGCAGACTTCGAAATCACTTCTGGGTTTATAGATAATTCTTGCATCAAATAAGTTGATACTAGACAGCTAGAGTTAGTAGGACTGGATGAGGGTCAAACCCACTGGATTAATCAAAACATTTCCAGGCCCTACCAAGTCAAGTCGCCGAAACCATGTTTACCTACAAACACATGTACACTCAATGTCCTAGGACGTTGACAGCATGGTGGGTCAACAAGGGGAAAACACAACAAGGGGAAGAGACAGCATATAATTTATGATTGAAAAGCAGTGTAGTATAGTGGAGTCATTTTGAAGGAAAGGTGATTTTGCCTTTATCTGCATGATTTTAGGTGACTTTTTAAAACCAAAACTTGAGTTTTCATATCAGTAATATGATAAGATTATCCGTTTTGTAGTTGAAAAGATAAATGTAACTTTCCTATGAGTTATGTATGAGACCAGTGATGATAATGTAAATGTTGTATTATTCCTGCCAACCAAAAATAGCTCTATTAAAAGCAGTATCTCTGTGGGGTCTGTGATTGAACAAAGAAGCTCAGTGTTCGGGAATTAGGAATGAGTGGGCTCTAAAGAAGCAACAGAGGTGAAGGAGTATAAAATGTGACAGGTTTAAGAAGGAAGGGAACCATCCTCTGGCTCTCAGGGGTACAGACAGTTGTTCCTTTGCCCTGGGAGCAGGTAAGGATCATAACACATTTGGCAGGTTCTCTCAGTGACTCACCCATGAGTCTCAGTGCTTATGATGACTGTGGAATTGATGCCAACTTTGCCTCATCAAAAATGCCAGATGTAATGTAATTTTAATGACTTCCATTGTGTTTGAGGATTACTTGCTAAGATCCAGCATTTTATTGGGCATTTCAACTGACCCACGTATACTAATGAAGATTAATTGTTCATTGATTAAGGAAAAATGAATCACCCTATTACCAGTGTGAACTTTCTGTCCAAAAGTAAGATTGTATTGAGCTTCAAAAATACTGGCACAGATATGGTGGGAGTCTCCATGTAAATGTCTTTTATTTTACTTTACCTTGGTAATAATAGTAACAAAACATTTATTCTTGTCTGAAAAATGAAGTGGAATTTTTACTAATTGTCTTTTAAAAAAAAATGCACCGAGTAGTTGAGTGAGTGAACTCATTTCCGTGAATCAAGGTCAGATAATAAGTTTCATCAGATGTTGGAACTTAGGGTGCTGCATAAGAAAGCTACACGACTGCCTTCCTGGTAAGCACCCTGGCGTGAAGAAGAGAGCCAGAACGAGAACCAGTCAGCGTCTCCTGTGAGCCTACCCGTGTAGGCTGAGAGTCAAACATCCCATCCCCGCCCCTGCCCACCCACCTGTTAGCACCTGGGAGCCAGAGGTCTGAGCATCTCCTGGGAGGATGACCATATGCAATATAGCAAATATGGGGGATTTCCTTCTATCAGCTCTTTGTTTTTTTTTTTTTTTTTTTGGTACCGGGGATTGAACCTCACGTTTGCCAGGCAGGCACTTAAGCCATTGAGCTAAATCCCCGGCCTAACAGCTCTTTGAAGGCAAATATTGTTTTCACTGTTTTGTTCTGATTAATTATTTTGCTCTATTCAATATTCTCTTCCAATTGGTCTTATAGCATTCTGTTTTTGGTTTGATTTTGCTATATCTGATTGAATGGACAACTATTGTGAAGATAACAAGATATACTATTGTACCTATTACTGTTATTCTGGTATCCTGTTCTGAAGTTCTGTATCAATTTCACTGCATTGTTTTGACTGGCTTCGTTCTGTCTTATTCTGTTGTATTTTACTACCTTCAAAATAAAAAAAAATAAGTTTCATCATTTAGGATGGAATTAAACTGCATATGAAGAAAAATTTGAATGCGATGGCTTAAGCAAATCAAAGGCTCTTCATTCTCATCTTATAGGGCGACTGAGGGAACACCAAGCAGTTAGTATTTTTCTCCTTTGCATTGCATCGACCTGACAGAGTGTGAGATGTTTGGTGTATCACTGTAGGGTTGAGATATCAATGGGTAACATATTTGCATCGCAGGACAGAAGAAAGCAAAAGACAAAGACCAAAACCATCTGTGCTATCTGAATTAGTCCATTTTAAAAAATACAAAAAGCAATGATTCTACAAAAATATGCATATTAGACATGCTTTTCCTTTATCTCTTTGGTTGGATCTATGCCTCATAGCCATTCATTGTTTTGGAAACACTGCTATTTTTTAACTGGGCACATTGTTTCCCAAAATGAAATCAGTTTATTTAGCAAAGAGAAAGGAGACAATGCCTACATGCCCATTAGCATGGGTGATACAATGGGTGTTCTTTGATTGGTTTCCTGACTAGGTTTTACTTTGTTGGGAGGGAGTGAGGCCTGTAAAATGAGCCTTTCGTTGGAAATACTTTGCATTCCCCAGGAGTTCATATGTAAAACTTGGTTCTGTTGAGAGGCAGTGGGACATTTAATAGGGGGAGCCCAGTGGGAGATGAGTGGGTCACAGAGGACATTGCTTTCAAAAACACTAATGTCATTTTTATGGGGTCCCCAGATAGTCCCTATGAGAGTGTGTTGTTATAATAAGAGCAGGATCTCCCTTCGTTGGTCTCTGACTTCTTGTTTCATATTGTAATCTCTTCTGCTTGTGCTCCACATTGTGATGCCATATGCTATGACATCTCTCTAGAAGTCAAACCTATGGGGCTGCTCAATCTTGCACTTTCAGCTTTCATGTCACTTTCTTTATAAAGTAGCAAGCCTCAGGTATTTTGTTACATCAACATAAAATGGATTATGTTGCAGGTATGATATGTCAGAACACCCTGCAGAATTATGGACAAGTGAATGGTAAGGAAAGTGAAAAGCCACGTCATTGTTGACGTGTAGAATACCTGATTGGGGCTGGAGAACTTCTAACTTTAATCTCTTAGGCTTCAACAGTCTGTCCATTGTCCAAGTACATATTTCCTGCTTCCAGAGTAAACCCTTCTTAATTTTAACAGTTTGGGTCTATGGTATATATTTTATACAAAAGAAGTCTACATGGCAGTAAGCACTACAAAAGGGGCATCATCTCCGGCATGGAATACCTAATTCCAACTAATTAGCTGTGAGACACTGGGCAGGTTTTTCAATCTTACTTTGTTGTAGTGTTTCCATTTATCAAATAATTACAAAACCCTTCCTCACAGAGTTGTTCTAAAGATTAAATGAGTTAATGTATTCACAGTATTAACAGTAGCACCCATCACAGAGTAGATGTTAAGTATTAGCAATTATTTAAATCAACTTTTTTCTTTTTAATTTCAAAGGTGTGATTTATGAATTTTTGAGAGTTCATAATTTGGGGAGAAACATAATATAAAAATTCTTAATAATAGTTTTAAGGCAAATATTGTGTAACCACATGATTTGGTAGTGCCTTAGTCACTTTATCCTTGGTGAAACAAAGAGGTTTATCTTTGCTCATAGTTTCTGAAGCTCCAATGTGCAACGATGGGTTGACCACCTGCCTAAAACCCTGCCTCTAAGTATATGAGGTGTTTGTGGGTACATTCTAGTTCTAAAAAGTAGCAAATAGCAACCTGCATAGCCACTTTTGATCTCTACCTTAGCATAGCATTGATTTTTTGTCTTTATGAGACAGAATCTTGTTATGCAGTTCAGGCTGGCTTTGGGCTCAGTCTGTAGCCCAGCTTGGCCTTGAGCTTGCAATAAGCCTCCTGACTCAGCCTTCTGAGTGCTGGGATTAGAGGAGTGCTCCATCATGCCTGATTTCATTGATCTCATTAGATGAACATAAAACTCCTGGAGATTGGGCATTGCATGATTTGCATATGTAAAACCCAGTTTAGGTGTCATGTATGTGAACAGCAATACAAATTTACTGATAATTATTACTGGAACTTGAACTCATTTGAAGACCATTATAGATTGGTATAATCTGAAAAAGATTTATGAATAATAAAAGCTGTGATCTAGAAGGAGTTAAAATAACTCATTTGGCAGGAATGAAAAGAAAAAGTCACTCTGTCAAGGATGGTTAAAGGAGGACATGATGGAACATCGTGCTCAAAGTGACAGTGGTAGACTGGACACTGTGCCCTGTGATTACAATCCAAGGACTCTTGAGGCTGAGGCAGGAGGATAATAAGTTCCAGCCCAGCCTGGGCAACTTAGCAATTTAGTGAAACTTTGTCTCAAAAAAGGGAAGAGATCCTGGGGATGTAGCTTAGTGTGAAGGCCTGGGTTTAAATCCTACTTTAAAAAGACAATGTCAGCAGTGTATAAAATGTACTGCATGACTGGCCCTTCTGACCCAGGGGATGATGAAGTAGCGAAGCCACTGGTTTTACCAGCTGGTTGAAGATTTTAAGTATTGCTTAAGATTTGGGGACATCACATTTGATTTGACAGACAATAAAACAGTCACAAATTTTGCCACAGAAAAATATCACCAGAATATTGTATTTTAGGAAAACTAAGTGCTAAAATGCGTAGTTAACAATATTTGAAAATGAAAAACTAGAGGTAAAAAGGCCAACTAGAAGATGATTAAAGTCCAGAGGGGAGGTCTTAAGGAAAGAAGCTTCTTTTCAAAGGACTGAGATTAGAGGTGCAGTCTCAATTTCTTTTTGAGGCTATACAGGCAGCTTCAAAAGGCGTCTTGGTCCCCTCTTAAATTCCCTAAGGAATTCTAAGCATTTTTCTAAAACACTCAAAATTACTTAGGAAAGAATTGCTCTTACTAAATACAGAAAAATAAATTACAAAGAAGGAAAATTTATTTGTTAATGTATACAGATTTAAAAATAATACCTTTAAAGAGTTATTTATTTGTTTTATTTTTTCTGGCATACTTTTTGAATTTTACTTTACAGAATAGCTGTTTTTTATGATCTGAAAATTCTTGAAAGAAGTTTTTATCCTTCATTATGTAATATAGTTGATCTTCTCTACTTGTCTGTTTTACTATGAAATAATGGTCATGAATTTTTTCTACCTTCTGCATTATTGATTGTGATGATTTTAGTTAATAAGACACTATAACACTTTGCAATAAATAAATTAAATAAGTGATTGTATGACTGATAATGTGTGAGGCAACATATTATTTGTCACTTATATAATAATGAGTGAAATAGAGATGATTCCAGCACTCATGGGATTCATTATCTATATTGTTAGACTAATAATAAACAGGTAAGCAGATAAATAAATAATAAGAAATTCTGCTGAGTTATGAAGAACAGAGCAAAATCCTTATAGAATATGCTTACCTCTAAGGAAGTGTTATGGTTTATGTTTAAAAGTCCTCCCAAAGCCTCATGTGGTCATTGAGGGGGCCTTTTGAAGGTGGCTGAGACTCACATTTGTGATTGGTTTACCATCTAGTGCTGGAATTGGTGGTGTCAGTGCCGCACCTTCCCAGGTGCAGACAGCTAGCAAACAATATAAAGGAGGAGAAGAGGTTTGTTTTTCTCTTTTTTGCTCTGGCTGCTACCTTGAAGTGTTGCCCCAGTGTCATGCCGCCCTGCCCTGGAGCGAGCTAATTATAGACTGAAACTTCCACAAACTGTGAGCTAGATATACGTCCCTGATTTTGAGTGTCAGGTATTTTGTCCCAGCAATGAGAGAAGAGTTACCAACACCGAATTTGGTACCAGTGGAGTGGGGTCATTGCTGTGAATATACTTTACCTTGTGGTCAAAGAGCCTTTGGGAATGGCTTGTGGGAAAAGTTTGGAAAGGTTCAGAGATGTTGCCTGAAAGAGTAGAGCTGCAATGCCTTAGGCTGTTCCACGTAGGAGATTTTGGTCAGAGCTCAGGAGGTCAGATGACTGTAGAAATCCTGCCAGTAAAGACCAGGTTTGGGGGGTTTCTTGTGGGAAGAAGGACTTTATTCATTGTTGGACTTCAGATGACGTGTGCTATGGTTTGGCAGAAAGTTTGTCTGAATTTTGCTCCTGTCCAGAGATTTTGCCTGAGACTGAGATTAAAGCTTGTAGACTAATCTGGTAAAAGAAATTTTGAGACAATCAAATGTTGAGGCAGTGGCATGGCTAATGTTGGGGGCTTTTAGCCAAATTTATGTTGAAATTCAAGAGCAAAGAGCCCAGCAGAATGATTTAAAATGCTACAAGTTTGGTCAGAAAGGAAGATCTAGTAACAATTGGGACTGCAAAGGTAGAGCAAAGGAAATCTTGATTGCTTAAAAGGTAAAAGAGAATATAAAAGATGGCTGGGGGTGTCATGGGAAGTAGCCTCAGCTCTCTACCCTTTGCAGTCTCAAAACTGCAAAAATGAAAGACCTTGCTTTGAGGAGAAAGCCACAGAGTACCATGTTCTGGAATGGCAGCAGAGGCCATATGAGGGTCCAAAATGGCAGTGGTCACATTATGGTCCAAAATGGCAGTAGCATATGGAATTGTTTCTCAGAATTAGGTTCAGATTACTCAGCAATCCAGGCACTCGAGCACTATGACCAAGAGAGAGGAAAGCCTGGCTATTGCTCTAAATGACAGCAGACCTCAGCACTATATGGTGCTAGCTTTAGGCCCATGCAGAATGCAAGAGTTCTGAGGTTAAGGCAGCTTCTACCCTAATTTCAGAAGACCCTGGAGGCCAGAAAGTGTGCCCCAGAGAGGACAAGTTGTGAGTATAAGCCAAAGGTGCAAAGGTGAACCCAGAAGTTAGGAAAAACCAGGAGTGTGGATCTAAGGAAACCTGTAAGGAGGGAGCAAAGTCAGTTCAAGAGAGAAGCTGTAGGAGCTACAACCACCAGAAGTGCCACAGAGGTGGAGTCACTCAGGCAAACAGATTGCTTCAGATGCTGAACTTGGAACTCCAGTGTTTGCCCTGCTGGATTTTGGACTTTCTTTGGTCCCATTCCTTTGTGTCCCCCTGTTTGTATCCTTTGGAATGGTAATGTTTATCTTGTGCCATTGAAGGTTGGAAGTGTTTAACTTTGTTTTCATTTGTACAGAGGTATGCAGCCATGAGTTTGCCTTATATCTAAGAGAAGACTTGGATTTGGACTTTTCAGCAATGGCAAAACAGTTAGGACTTTGGCAACTCTTTGAGATGGACTAAATGTCTTTTGCATAAAGTATGTGCATGAGTATTTGGGAGTGATTGGTGGAACGTTATGGTTTGTGTTTAAATGCTCTCCCCAAAGCCTCATGCAGTCATGGGGGGGGGGTCTTTCAAAAGTGGCTGAGTCCAGAATTTGTGATTGATTTGTTGTCTGGCACTGGGACTGGTTGTGCGAGTGCTGCACCCTCCCGGGGTGGGCAACCAACATACAATATAAGGATCGGAAGGAGGCATGCTTTTCCCTTTTGCCCTTTTCACTTTTTTCATATGTAGCTGCTGTGAACAGCTGCCTCTTAGCCATGCCGCCCTGCCTTGGAGCCAGTTGAGAATCGAATGAAATGTCCAAAAACTAAAAGCTAAATAAACTTTTCTTTCCTTCATTTTGGGCATCGAGTATTTTTGTCTTAGCAATGAGAGAAAAGTAACCAAGATAGGAAGTGATATTTAAGAGGATGCTGAAAATAATATGGGGTTACCCTTACAGAGGTTTGTAAAAGAGATTTTATTAGAAAAAACCACTATGTGCAAAAGCCTGAAGTTTGTCTAAGGCACACTGAAGTATGATGATTGAAGAAAATGGTTGAATGTCTAAAGACAGACACAGATAAAGCTTACAAAGGCACAGATAGAATTAAGGTCAACCAAAAGAGGTCAAAGTACTCTAGCTTAATGGCAGCAGTGCATGATTATCATTACTTTGTGGGGAGGAGTAAGAGTTGGCAGACTAACAATAATCCAGAATGAGCAACACTGGCTGCAGTTGTTAAGAAGTGACTAAAAAGATGAAAGTATTCTATATTAGCAGAAAGTATCACTGTGAAAAATAGTTAAGAGGTAATCGCTGTGTTACGGTTTACTTAGATCTGCAATACCCCCAAAAGCTTCATGTGTTCAGAGCTGGGCTTTTAGAAAGAGATTGGATCATGGATTCAGAACTGAATTTCTGTTGGAAGGTAAGACCTGGTTGAAAGAGGCAGGTCACTGAAGGTATGAACTGGTAAGATAGATCTCCCTTCCCAGCTCTCCCTTCTCTCTCTGCCTCCTGGCTACCATGATTCGAGTAGTTGTCCTTTGCCCAAAACTCTTTATAATGGCATTTCTGCCTTGGGGACAGCCACCCATGCACTGAAAATAGGAGCCAAAATAAACTTCTCTTTTAGGTTATGGGTATTGGGTATTGGGTAGTTTGTTCTAGCAACAGGAAGGTGACTAAGATACCCTGAAACCTCTATCTTTCTCACAATCTGACATCTTGTTTTTGTCTCTTCTTTACTAAATCTAGCTGGAAATCTGAAGGCAAGGAGCACAGTTAATTTAGTCCACCCTGGTGCACATCAGAGTGGAGAAGAATGCAAGTCATCTGGAGGGCAAATGAAGATTAGCTGATACAGCTGAGTGTTCAGAAAAATGCTTAGAATTTTTCAAAGAATTAAGCATTTGGCTAAATATGAGCATTAGGGAAGAGTCAAATAGCATTTGATGGATTTTGATCATGAAATTTGTACTCTAACTAAACTTTGGAATGGTTATAGTTAGTCATGTTACTATTAGTAATAATAGTGGAAAATTAATATTCTATTTAATGGCTTTAAACTATTTTGATGTTTTCTTCTTAAAGCTTCAAGGATATTATGTGTAGTGATGCTGTTCACTGCAATGGCAGAATAGCTCTTACCAGATCAACCATCATGTAGAGAATAACCTTAAACTATAAAAAGCAACAAACACAACTATTTAAGAGCAACGGAGTGCAACCAAAAGCAGGCAAGAATTGAAGGGAAATGGACATCTGAAAGAATAAAATAGTATTCTTTATTTCTTATTTTACCATTCACTAGATGAATGGTTCCAATCAAAAGAGTAGCATTCTGACCAAATTTTAGAAAACTGAAGATGTACAGGCTTGATGAACCAGAGCTGCCAAGTAGCTGGAACACAAGAGAAGCAATTTTGGAAGTGAGGAAACAGATATGGACCATAAAATTTTCTGTGTAAATTTTCTCTAAATTTTTGACTGACTCCCTAAATTATGCATGGATTAGAGCCCAAATAGCGGAACAAAAGCTAAACTAACTGACCACAGATAGCAGAGGCTGCTCACCACAGGGAAAATAAAAGTTTGACCTTGAGTCCAGATAAGTTAACTGCCTGTTAAAATAAATAGAACATTGGATAATTTTTGGAGGAACCTTATAGAATCCAGAATCTCTAGAAGACATCATATAAAACTCAAAACTACTATACTTATAAAAATAAGGAAACATGAACTATATTCAAAAGAACACATGATGGAGACTATGTAGATTACCTGGGTGTTGGCTTAAAGAAACTAGATTTTGAAGAAGTTATTATATTCATTCTCAAAATGAATATAGGAAAATACTGAAAACATGTTTGTGATGAATAAAAAAAGCTCAAAAGACAGAAAGACTAAACAGAGGAATAATAAAAATGTATGAAACAAACAAAAAAGTAAAATGGTATGCATAAGTCTATTCATTAAATAACATTAATATAAATAGACTAAATGGAATAGAAAGCAGAGATTATATGTTATCTATCAAAGATAAACTTTTAATATAGTGACATAAAGGGATTAAAATGTTAAAGTAGAATTCAAGAAAGTATTACTAGTATGACTAGTGTGTATATGCTATACATTTATATTTGTGTTTATATTTATTAGGAGCAACTGCTTATTCAATTGTGAGGGGCAATTAACCAAATTCAAATTCTATAGAGAAGATGGTTAAGAAGAGAAACAAACTCAAATTTCCTAAAATAGTTTGAAGTTTGTTGTCCACAGCCAGTGTAGAAGGAAATATCTAGGAAGAAAGAAAGAAAATAAAAATATTTGTATTTGAAAATGCATTAATTACTTATTTAAGGGCAATCTAAGGAACTTATGAAACAACTGCTAGAACTATGAGTGAATTTAGGAAAATTAAAGGATAAAAGGTCGATATACAAATATTATCATTTTTATATACTAGCAACAGTTAGAAGACAAATAGAAAAAAAATCCCATTAAAGAAACATGAAAACAAGCAACCGTAGCTATCGTATTTTCAGACAAACTGGACCTCTAACCAAAACTGATCAGAAGAGATAAAAATATCAGTTCATATTTGTAAAGGGAACAATTGAATGGGAGGAAATAACAGTTATAAACATATATATATATATATATATATATATATATATATGGAACTAAGCTGAACTAAACTTCATAAAACAAACAATACTGAACGTAAAAGATCAGATAAACACCAATACAATAACAGCAACCAGTTTCAGTACCTATTATTACAAAAAGATTAACTAGACAAAAAAATTAACAAATATCAGACTTGAATGAAACCTCTCAATAAACACACTATCAACACAGTGCTCCACCTGACAATAAAATGCACATTTATTCTCAACAGCATGTGGAACTTTCTGCAAAACAGACCACATACTAGCCAATAAAGAATGCTTAAGTAGATGTGAAATTATTGAAATTATGCTATGAATATTAACAGATCATAGCACACTGAAGCTAAAAATCAATTGCAAAGGAAACCACAGAAATTATGCAAACACACAGAAATTAAATAATATACTCTTGAATAATAATGTGTCACAGAAGAAATCAAAGAAGAAATAAAATAGTTCCTGGAATTAAATTATAATGCCAATATGATATACCAGAACTTGTAGGACACAAGGAAAGAAATCTTAATAAGGAAGATTATAGCTGGGGACAGCCATTCATAAAAAGAGTAAACCCCAAAAAATCACCTCAAGGTCCTAGAAAAACAGGAACAATTCAAATCTGTAACTAGTGTATCAGTCAGTGCTTACTAGAGAAACAGATTTAATACAAGACATACAAATATATGAGAATTTACAAGATAGATAATTATACTACTAATCTGTTAGATCATCAAAAAGAATGATGTTTGCTTTCATTGATCATCTTCCATGCCTGTATCTTGTGATCTGAGCAACTACAATGAAGATAATATGCAATATATTAATCATTGTAAATCTATTGTTTTGTTTTGAAATTCTATATCATTGTTTTCATTCTTTAATTTTAAAATAAAAAATAAAAGAATCTATGAGATTAGCTTACCATGGCTGCCCACAGAGTCAGGCGTAGAACAGTGCAAAAGGGCTGTCTACACAGTGGAAATTCAAAGGGTCCAGTGGAAGGGCTGGTGCCCAATGCAGTGTCTCGATTGAGTCCATAAAAGAAAACCAAAAGGTCAGCACTCGAAGTCAGGAGATGATTTCTAAGGTGAAGGTGAAGACTGAAGCTCCTCCAAAGAAACGAAAGTAGGCCTTCTGTGATAGTCAACTGATTGTGTCAATCACAGTTGGATGAGAAACATCTAACTAGATTGGATCAGCATAGTTTTGCAAGTGGAAGACTTACCCAAGGGAGGATTATCTGCAGAATGGAATAAAGGGGAAACTAAGAAAGAAGACTTGTACCCATGTCACTGAAAATATTACATTTGAAGGGCTATTGTGTTAAATGCTTTCATTCTCACACTATTTTTATAAAGTTACTATTCTCTGATCAAAAGATAAAGAAGGTCAGTACTGGGTAACAGATGGAAAACTTCAAGAGGAAGAGATAACAATCTTAAATATATATACACCAAATGTGAGAGTATCCAGCAGTATAAGACAAATATTAATAGATATGAAAAATCAAATGAGCAATAACACAATTATAACAGGAGATATTAACACCCTGTTACACAAATAGACAGATCAACTAGACAGAAAATCAGCAAAGAAATAACACGACTGAATCAAATTTGTGAACAAATGGACTTAGTAGATGTGTATAGAGTATTCCACCCAACAACATCAGAATAAACATTGTTCTCAGCTGCACATGGGACATTCTCTAAAATAGACCATATGAAAGTCCATAGAACATGCTAGAGTAAATGTAAAAGAATCAAAATTATCTCATGCATATTATCTGACCATAGTGCCATAAAATTGAAATTAATGACAAAAGAAAGAACAAAAAATTCACAAACACATGGGAATTAAGGCAAACTTTCCTGAATAACCAGTTGGTCACAGAGAAAACTAAAGAAGAAACTAAACAATATCTACAAGCAAATGACAAGGCAAATACAACTTACTGAAGCCTGTGGGATGCAATGAAAGCAGTATTCAGAGGGAAATTTATTGTAGTGAATTCTCACATCAGGAAAACAGAATGAGAACAAATAAACAACCTGATGCTATAGCTCAAACTTCTAGAAAAAGAAGAGCAAGTCCAAACCTAAAGCCCAAAGAAGGGAGGAAATTACAAACATCCGAGCAGAAATTAACACAATTGAGACTAAGAAAACAATACAAAGAATTAATAAGTTGAAAGTTGTTTCTTTAAAAGGATAAATAAAATTGATAAACCCCTGCTCAACTTTATCAAAAATAAAAAAGGAGAGAAAAAGCACAAATTCATGCAATAAGGAATGAAACTGGTGAAATCACTACAAACCATGAGGAAATACAGATCATTGGTACCTATGTTGAAAACCTTTACTTTCATGGGATTGAAAACACAGAAGAAATTGACAGATTCCTAGAAACATGAATTATAAAAGCTGGATCAAGAAGACATAAAACTTCTGAATAACTCAATTTCAGTTAATTAAATTGAAAATGTAATTAGAAATTTACCAACAAAGAAAAATTCAAGTTCTAATGGATTCATGGCTGAATTCTACAAGCTATATAGAGAAGACTTAATACCAACACTCCTCAAACTCTTCCCTGAAATTAAGAGGAATGTAATTCTCCCCAACTCATTCCTGGGGGCAAGTATTACCCTCATGCCAAAAGCAAAGAAAGACCCAGCCAAACACAACTAATATAGGCAAATCTCCCTTATGAACATAGACACAAAAACTCTCAATAAAATACTGACAAACAGAATGCAGCAAATCATCAAGATTACACAGCACAAACAAGTGAGATTCATCCCAGGAATGCAGGGATGGTGCAACATATGCAAATCAGTAAATGTAATACATCATATCAACAGAGCCAAAGACAAGAGTCACATAATCATCTAAATAGATGCAGAAAAAGCTTTTGATAAAGTCCTGGAGTCATTTGCGGTAAAATCCTAGAGAAAATTTGGAATAGATGATCCATATCTCAATCTGATATAAGCCACCTATGACAAACCAACAACTAACATCATACTAAATGGTCAAAAACTGAAAATTTTCACTCTAAAATCAGGAATAAGACAAGATTGTCCATTATCACCACTCCTGTAGTTTTGGAAACATTAGCTAGAGCAATTAGACAAGAAAAAGAAATAGAAGGAATAAAGATAAGAAAGGAAGAAGTATTTATTATTTTCAGATGACACTATACATAGAAGGCCCCAAAAACTCTATTGAAAGACTTCTGGTTTAATAACCAAATTCAGTAATGTACTGGATACAAAATCGACACACAAAGGTCAATTGCATTCCTGTACACAAACAACAAATTCACTGAGAGAAAAATACAGGAAACCATACTCTTCATGATAGAACCCCCAAAATGAAATACTTAGGAATCAATCTAACAAAGGAAGTAATTGAACTAGGCACTGAAAATTATAGTACTCTGAAAAAAGAAATTGAAGAGGATTTTACAAAAATGGAAAGACATGCCTTATTCATGGATAGGAAGAACAAACATTGTGAAAATGGTCATGCCCCCAAAATTGTTATACAGATTCAATGCAATCTCAGTCAAAATACCATTAACATGCCTCAAAGGTCTAAAGAAATGATTCTTAAAATTCATCTATAGAGACCTACTATAGCAAAGGTGATCGTGGCAACAAAGACAAGGCAGGAGGCATCACAATCCCTGACTTGAAGTTACACTACAAAGCTACTGTGATACTATCAGTATGGTAATGGAAAAAAAAAACAGACCTGAAGATCAACAGAATAGATTAGAAGTTACAGCCACAAATACAAATACAACACACTCAGCAACCTTATCTTTGACAAAGGGGCCAAACATGTTCACTATAAAAAAGACAGTCTTTTTAATAAATGGTGCTGGAAAAGCTGGCTTTCTATCTGCTGAAAACTAAAACTAGGCCTATGTCTATTACCATGCACTTAACTAAAGTCAAGTTGGATCAAAGGTCTAAATATTAAGACAGAAACACTAAGTCTGCTGGAAGAGAAAGTAGATAAATATCTTGAAGATGCAGGTGCAGGAAGAGTTCATGAATAGAAACTATACTACATGGGAAGTATTTCACACAATCAACAACTAGGATCTTATTACACAGTTTTTGCACATCAAAAGAAATCATCAACAAAGTGAAAAAAATGTCCATAGAGTGGGACAAAATTTTAACCTGTTGTCCCTCAGACAAAGTACTTCTATCTAGAATATATAATGAATTAAAAAATTCATGTCCCTAAAATTCAAAGACCCAACTCAAAAATGGGCATCTGAGATGAATACACAATTCTCAGTTGAAGAAATACAAATGGAAAATACGTATATGAAAAATGTTCTACATCATTGGTTGTTTGAGAAATGTAAATGAAAACAGCACTGAGATTCCATTTCATTCCAGAAAGAATGGCTATTACCAAGAATTCAACCAATAACATATGCTGGCAACTGTGGGAATAAAGGAACTCTTCTCCATTGCTGGTGGGAGTGTAGACTTGTGCAGCCACCATAGAAATCAGTGTGAAGAGTCCTCAAAAAAATAGGATTAGAAGTTTCATTCAATACAACTATTCCCTTTCTGGATATTTGCTTTGAAGAATTGAAAACATCATATTACAGCAATAAATGTGCATCCATGTTAATAGCTGCACAATTTATAATAGCCAGATCTTAGAAACAATCCAAATGCCCATTGACTGAGAAGTGGGTAAAAAAGATGTAGTATTTTTATATAATGGAATACTACTCAGCCATAAAGAGTGATAAACTCAAGGCTTTCATAAGTAAATAGATGCAACTAGAAACCATAATCATAAGTGAAATAAATCAGACTTGCATGTGTCTCTCTAGTGTAAAAAACTGAAAGAGTAAATAAGATACAAAAGTTAAAATAGATATAGTAAACGGGAAAGAAACTGCTTAAATGGAAATTACATTGTTTGATCAGTCTTGCATGCCTGTATCTGGTAACCTGAGCAACTATGTTAAAGATAACTTTATGTAATGTAACACCCATTGTTGAATTCCTATTGTTTTGTTTTGAAATCCTGTATCACTGTTGTCTATTGTTGCTGTTGTCATTTTGCTTTTGTTGTTGTTTTTTGCTTGTTTGCTTCTTGATTTTTCTGTTTTTTTTTTCCTCTTTAAAATAAAAAAAAAATAAAGTTACTATTCTCTTAGGGAAATGGGGCAAGGAAAGTCAGCGGAAGTCAGAAGTACAAAAAAGACAAAACATTCTAGGAATCATCAGCATTTCCATAGGTTAGAACATTTTCCAGACTTTTGTCAGGTGTCTTTATTCCTTTGTTTTGCAGGTGGGTATGATCATAACTGAATCCTTAAAAGTAAAGTAAAAAATGTTGCAGTCAGAAACTAAAATTGAAAGTAATTAATTATTGATTGTTCTGGTTTCTGAAAACATCATCCTTTGGGTCAGAGAAGAGTAAAGACACGTATAACAAAATATGAAACAAAATATGATTCTTTTTGTATTATTTAGATGTAAAGAATAGATCTGCATCCTAACCAGATTTAAAATAAGTACTAAAAAATTTGAGAATCATGTAAAAAGGGAGATGTTCATCTGAGGTAAGTGGAACATTTCCATATTAAGAAAATAATTGTTTATTCTTCTCAGCCAATATTACTTTTATCCATTGTATTGTGAAAAAAGCATTTTTATTCTACCCGATTTATATTACTTTTGGCTGTGGCAGACCAATCTGATTTTTTCCCTAACTGGGTCACAAAGAAGTTATAATGTTGCTCGTTTCTGTTTTAGCAGTCAGAGAAAAGTCAAAGCCACCTTTTGCAGGCAGAGGCTTCTGGGTACTGGTTAAAACTACTGTAAGAGTCCAGGCGTGATGCACTTCTGCTTTATTCTTTACCCCCCACATGAAAAGTGCTTTGCCCCCAGCTTTGCCTCGGGCCAAAGCCATGAGGCCATAGCCTCAGGCTCTGCTGAACCCTTGAAGACTTTTGTGGTCAGAGTTTCTCAGGCAAAAACAGTAGAGAACAAATGCTTTTCACTTGATATCTGCCTTTTGAAAGCTTAGAGCAAAAATATAAAAAAATTGAAATTATGCTTATAAGGCCATTTTTTCTCTCTTGCCATTTGTGTATGAAACAAATACTAAATATTGTATTGCCTAGCAGGGAGTCAAATACAGATGCCCAGTGTGTCTTAAATAAAATAAGAGGCGTGTTCATTTAGAGCGGATGCGTGATAATTCAACATGAAAATCAGGGGGCAAAGAAATGATCTTGGGAGCCCCTGGCGAACGTGGAAAACCAGCACATGGACGGTCAGCAAGCCAGGGCTCCTTCATCACCGATGGGATGAACGTTGCCTTTTCTCCTGTCTTTATTCATTTTTCAGCAGCCTGCCACATGCTATATGCCAAATCTCAAATAAAAAGCCCTACACATGCATGCGCACACATGCAGACACACACAGACACACACACACACACACACACACACACACACACACACACACACTCTCTCTCTCAGACATTCATGCACTCATGCGCTGGAACTAAAGAACCTTCAGCAGATCCCAACATAGACAGTAAAAACAACCATCTGCACTGAAGCCGGGGATTTATTCAATTATACTTGCTCAAGTTATTTGTTTGGCTTTGCAATGTAAAGAGTTCTGTTTCATTGTAGGAACTTTCCAGGCTGTCGAACTATTTTCAAATTCCTCTCCCAGATGCGTTTGGCAGGCACAAGTCTTGGCAAACAAAAATGTGTGTACGTCACAAGGGCATTAAAATCCTCACCTGGGTTAGCTGCCAGAGTGAGACTAAGGTTCTTGGTATTTAAAGAAAAGGTTAAATGAAGTTTACTGGTTTGATGCCTGTGGCACACATTAGTTTTCAGGGTTTTGAGGATTAAAGCATGTGAGATTCCTTCTCGCAAGTTTAAACAAGTGTGGCAAGGAAGCCTGAATGAATGGCAGGTGGCTGATCTTCAAAATGTCATCCAAGTTCAAGTTTTGCATCTGATATTATCAGTGTCCAACTCAGGTTTCACAGTGGATCTTGAGAACTGTGGCATTGCTACCATCTTCATTTTTATTTAAAACAAGGCTTTTAGTATTATATATGTTTTCAATTAACCTATATCATTGTTCCTGTATAGTATTATTTATGAATGAAGTTATTGTTATCAAGTGATTGTTAACATTCATATCAAAATCAAATTATAGCCATTGAGGTTCTTTGTTACAAATACTTTACCTGTTAAGTTGATATGCAATAGGTCAAAATGGAAATATTTTATGTTCTACTTCAGAATATAAGGTATTATACCACAGTACGTCTATCACCTACAACCTTCATGAACAAAACATATGAAAACCCCACATATTTTGGAATTTTGCTGACCACAAGTGAACCCTGATTTTGGATGCAAGTTTTGTTTAATATACACCTACTTATAAATGTTTTATACACAAATATGGATGAATGTGCACACATATATTTGGGATTTTAGATCTGTCTCTATATCTAACTTGGAAAAGAGATACCTTGGTGATCTATGAAAGTATTTTATCTTGTATTTTAGCTTATAGTCATTATGGAAACTGTTTTTTTTTCAAATTCATTTGCATTTGAACATTTCAAACATCTGTTAATTTGTTTCAGTCAGAAACATTTTTTCCAGATGAAAGAACAAGGCAGAAGACTACTTATTATTTCTTTATCTGTGAAAATCTAAACAATTAAAATCCTTCCCTTCTTTGTTCCATCTTAACTCCCTTTCCTCCTCATTTCATCCATCCCTCTATCCTGCCACCCTCTCATTTTTTCTTTTTTACTAAGTGCCAGTACTTGGCTAAGCTTTAAAATAATAAGTTATCCTTTCTTTCACTGTTTCCAAAAGAGTATGCAAATGGAAATATAAAAGATATCACATAAAAGTATATCCAAGTAAAATCCTATATGAGAGGACTGAACATAAAAACAAATGCTCCTAGCTGCAAAATGCCATGTTGATGTGTGTAGTCGTCTATTCAGTTAACTGAGGATTATCCTTTTGTTGCTTATTCTTCTGGAATTATTACGGGAGTGAGATTTAAATAGGAATGGGAATGTGGCATCTTTTTCTTCTGATGCGTACTCATTGGTAATGTATCACTGGTGACTTACTATCTTTTTGATTTTCTAACTTCTACCTACTGAGGACAATTGTGCCTTGGGAGAGTGCTGACAGGATTCTTTTTCAGGTAAAAACCTTAAGTTGGTTAATTCTGGTGCATAGTTCACCATAGGTGCAGGTGGATACTTTCCTGTTCAAGATGATACAATTCCAAGAAGACCTCTGGGGGGAAGAGAGTGGGAGAAATCAATACCCATTAGGGTCACGTAGTAGTTCAGTGCAGTGACCCCATTGCCTATACTTTCTGCTTCGTGTTTCGTTTTCTGAAATGATTTTGCAAAATGCTGAGTAATATTTTGCTTTTTAGGGGTCCCGACAGTCACTGTTCAGTAGCTAAATCTCTCTGTGTCTGAACAGTCAGAACTATCCCAGCCATGACCTTGGTGACCTGGCAAATTGCTGCCAGAATCCTAGTGCCTGATGTAAGTGTAAATGAGGTGCGGAGCACACCTGTCCGTGAATGCACTTGTTGGCATTTGTTCAGCTCACTTTCCTTGGAGTATGGCAATCACCCTAGCTAATTTATAAGCTTTCTGAAAGTATTGCTTTCTTGGGTATAAAAATGTTATTTCTCTGTGTCATAGTTCTGTTGCCAGAAACATGCATGATTTCCATGTATCATTGTAATATTTAATCCACAAAAGGTAGTGAGTTAATTGTAGTTTAGAGAAGATTTAAACTTAACAAACTGAAGTTACAGGCTGGACGTGTTGGCGCAAGCCTGTAATCCCAGCACTCGGGAGGCTGAGGCAGGAGGATGGCTGCAACGTCAAGGCCAGCCTGGGCTACAAAGTAAGTTGAAGGCCAACCTGAACTGCAAGGGGAGACTCTGTCTCAAAAAAAATCCTCTCCCCTCCAAAAACAAAATGAAACAAAACAAAACAAAACAAAACAAAACAAAAAAAACCCAAAAGACAAAAATAAAACCTGAAGTTAAGAAAATGACTATTTGGAATGCAAAGAGGCTTTTCCTTGATGTTTAATTAGCTCATTGTTTATTGTACATCTGAGCATTACTGCGAAGTATTGGCATTTATTATTTCATGTTAAAACACTAGATGCCTACTATGGGATATGCATTAAATCAGATATTTGAGTTATTTAAGTCAATAGTGATGCGTTAACATGTTAAGAGATATATGGGATTGTTAAGAAGATTCCAGGAGCAAACCAAAGCGAACTAATTTGACAAGATTAGAAAACCAACTATCTTCTGTCCTAATAAATATTAAGAAACTTGAAATTATTTAACAAATGGAGCTAAGGATGAGCTTCATAACTTCTCCCAAATGTTAGAAGTAGCTTTACAGAGGGCAGAGAATAATGTGAAGTTTTGGGAGTCAAACTGGGGAAAGTAAGAGTTAAATTTCACAAACCAAATGTTATTTTTAAATGAGATAGACCCTTGCTGCTTGCTCTAAGCTGCCCTCAAATTTATGGCAATCCTGCAGCTTCAGTTACCTCAGTGCTGAGATTACAGACTTCATGGCTAGCATGGTTTTCTTTCTTTCTTTTTCTTTTTTTGATATTTTTAAAAATTTTATTTAAAGAGACAAAAAGCAAAACAGAAAAAAGGGTAGAAATAATACAGAATTTCAAAAAAACAGTAAGAAATCACTAGTTGATAAATTACATATTGTCTTCTTAGAAATAGTTGTTCATGTTACAAAATTAAGGCATACAAAGTGAACAAACAGTGAGGCTGCAAACAGTTCTGTTCAACGACCCAACAAAAACTTGGTAATATGGTTATCAATCCCACACACTTAAACATACATGCTGTTATATCCTTTAGCGCATTTTCTTTTCCTCCTTTTGCTTTTTAAGTACATTATCTGTTTATATCATTTATATCATGTTTCAGCTTGCCCAGTACCTTATTGATTTGTTTTGTTGTTATTATTTCCTTTTTAATCACCTTATATAATTCTGTTGTTTTGTTTTTGAGTTTCTCGTCATCCATGTCACATGGATCAGCTTTGATGGAGTTGGGAGTTTTTGGAGGTATTTTGTTACCTTGTTTTCTCATATTCTATTGTTTTATTTTATTTAATTTTCATTAACTTGGAGGTAGTAATATACAACAAAACAGGATGGAATAAAGCCAATTGAGACAGTATAGTGAAATTGGTACAGAACATCACAGCAGGTCACCAGGACAACAATAACAGGCACCATTGTAAATCTCGTTGTCTTCACAATAGTTGTTCTTGTACTAGGTACAGCAAAATCAAAAGAAATACACATTATAGAACACATCAAAAAAGAATATTGAATAGAGCAACACCGTTAATCAGGACAAAGCAAAACGGCGATAAAAATATCTGCCTTCAGAGATAGTAGAAGGAAACTCTCCCTACTTGCTGAACCACATATGGTCATCTACTAAGAGATACCCAGATCCCTGGATCCCAATTGTTGGTGGCGGGGAGATATTGTATGTTTGATTCTAAGCCCGCGCCCCCGTACGGAGCAGGCTGGTTACTGGATGGCTCAGCACCCTAAGTTCCAACATGGCCTCATCGTTTGCTTTTGAGGGAGGGTATAAACTCTCTCAGTCTATTCAAAAAGTGAACACTGGGCTACTTTACCTAGTGTCATAGATGATTTCGACTTTATCTTCTGTGGAACAGGAGGTTGCCCCAGAAGACTCACTCAGTTTTCTTCAGTGTCTCTGATTCTCTGTTGGGAAACAACTTTTGTTTACAAACAGTTTTGCAAATCGGACTTCTTCAACTGCTATGTTTTGGACTTGGTTTGTTCTCCAAGGGCGCGTGTGTTAGAGGCTCAGTCTTCAGCATAACACTGCTGAGGTGCTGGGAACTTTTGGAAGTAGGGGCTCATGCGAGGCTCACTGGGGCACTGGGACTGCAATCTTCAAAGAGACTGTGGCATCTGAGTCTCTCTGGCTTCCAGTTTCAAGATGTAATTGCTGCATGTGTTCTTGCCGTCACCATTTAGCTAGATGTGACACAGCTGAGTCCCCACCAGAGCTAAGCTAATGCCAATGCCAGGCGCTTGAGCCTCTCAAACAGTGAGCCCCATTAAGTTACCTTACAAAGTTACCTGCCTTATGTATCACTATAGTGACAAGCTGCCCAGTATCAGAGTGAGGCTTAGCTGCAAGGGAAGAATTGAGGTGATGAATTGCACAAAGGACACGCAAATGCCAGCCACAAGTGATTGCCCACGTCTTTGCCCTCCTCTCCTTTAGACTGGTTAGGCCATAGTTCCTTCAAAGATGTAGCCTTTTGACTCAGGAGTA
>PVJX010021319.1:0-32001 GCA_004027295.1 Dolichotis patagonum | reverse complement strand
TCCTCTGTGGCACTATTGCCTTGTCGTGCTTATACAAATTAAGTAGCATCACTCTGCCACACTCTCCGCTATGACAATTTTGCCTTGAAAACAACTGATTATGGACTGCATACCCTGAAACTGTGAGCCAATTTAAACTTCTCATCCTTAAACTATGCGTGTAGATACTGTGTCCCAGTAACAAGAAACCTGAAAAATATATCATTTATAAATAACTACAAATTTCAAACAAATCAATGTGACAAAAACCAGAGTAATACATGAAAGAGAATGAGATAAGCAGTTAAAAGTACGTAGAAGAGGATAACCAAAGTATGAGGGAACTTTTGAGAGCAATGCATGACTTTATTATCTTTTTTGATGGTTTTTTGGATGCTAAACTACATTTTAAAAATGTATTCAGTTTGAGAAAATGCAGTTTAATGTGTCTTGTTAATGATGTTAAACTTTTGTATTTATCAAATCCTAATGAATAAATTAAAAAACTATTGAGGCATAACAAAAATTATGCTTCCATGTGCTACAGTGTGGCATACTGAATAAAACATTTTATGTATTTTTATCAAAGAAGTTGAAAGCTAATTCCCAGGTTTAATCTGTGATATAAGAACAAAAGAAATAACTAAATGAATCCAAATTGTCCATCTGTTTGAAGATTTATTACTTTCAAAATGACTTGCAGAATATCAGCTTCTTGTTAAGAATGAGTGACACTGAACTCCTGCAGAGACGCTGGCATAAAGTCTCCATTTTGCCACATTACCCAATAGGCCTAAACCTCAAGGACTTATTAAGAGCACTGGTCTAATAAAAACCTGATCTGGGTGATTTAAAATCTCCTTACTTTACAAAAAAGAGATGGAAAATAGAAAATGCTGTTCTACGTTAAAGCAGATTCCAGAGACACAAAAAGAGGATAATGTTTTGATTGTCATTTTTTATTAACATTTTTTGGAGCAGTGTAAATATGTGTATAGAGTACTAAGTGCTCATGAGAATATATTGATAATTTCATTTATTGAAAAATGTTCCAGTTGTATAAAAATATGCTTTTTTGTATTGTCATCATGTATTCTGAAACATACTAGTTTAGTAAACAATGTTATGTCCAAATTTTTCTTGCAGAATAAAATAAGAATGCAGCCAAAATCACTGTAGCCAAAGCTTGGTAACAATTGCTGAAATTATGTCACAAATATGTGAGCAGTTTATTATTTTTCACTTTTGTTTAAAATTCACATATTAAAACAAATTTTTAAAAAACTCAAAACTTTTTAAGTCAGATTTTGGAAAAATTCCATAAAATCTTTAATATCAGCTAATAAATATGTACAGTAAATATATTCAGTGTGCAATATCCATAAAATTTAAACAAATGCTTTATGTGTAATTTGGAAAAATAATATTTTTCAATTAATTAACCTATAAATTCACAGTTATATTTTACTTCATTGCACTTAAACACTGGAAGAGGGTAAAAAATGGATGAATCTGAAAGAATTTGAAAAATAACATCTAAATTAGGATACCAATAGAAATTATCCAATTGTTTCTAAATTGCAAGAAAATATCTATAGAAATTATTATATTTCTACATCAAGAGATTGTATATCATGGTACTTTAGGTATAGGAAAACTCATCTCTAAAGTTTTTATGGTAATTATAATAGGAAAAAGTGAAATTATTTTGAAGATTGGAGTCTATAAAACTATCTTATTTTCCTTTCTCTAAAACAATTCAAGTATGTAAAGTTGAATAATAGGCCTCATTAAATATGAGTGATATTTCTCTATATGATATATATTTTTCAGCTTTAGTTGAAAGATGTCATAATTAAATTTAAAAGTAAATGTTACTCTGATATCACAATTCATAATTTTATCAAAGAGAAATGAAAACTCATTTGAACCTTCTAATATACATACCAATATACAGGAAAATTAAGTAACAGCAGCAGTTTTGTTTGAATCATTAACATTGTGGCTTTATCCTCTCTCCAAATGCTCTGTGATAGTCATATATTTAAGGAGAAGGAAAAAGCCTTCTCAAATAATAGTCCACTTCTGATTGAAGACGGATGGCAGCTGTCAACAGTGCTAAGCTAGAAACACCTCGGGCTGAGTCCAGGCAAATAAGGAAAAATACTAACAATTCATACGGGTCTGGGAGAAACCAGCAGTAGATTTCCGTCATGTATTTGTAATCCTGGTTATACTTTTTAATTAAGTGAACACTTGAATAAATAATTATTTATAATAAATATTATAAAATTTCAGTGTGGAATATAAATGTTAACATTGCTTCTTGTTAGTATGGTTAGATATATTCTTTTACTGCTACAGTACATGTGTATTAGTAAAGTTTGTTAATTAAGCTGTACAGTACATTTTAAATTATAATTCATAAACAAAACATAGTTGTACACTATTATTATATAAAATAGCAAATGAATGTTTGAATAATATTTGTCAAAAGCATTATCAACTTAGATTCAATTAGAAATACATGATTTAAGTATGGGAAATCTGTATAATCTAATGTGCTAGGTCAAAGGAAAGGATTTATAACCGTAAATTTTAAGTGACTGGCCAAATATCAAATGTTATCTACTTATAAATAAAGTAGAACTATGAGCAAAAACCAGACCTGTGGTTTCCTGAATCAAAACGCAGAGGTATCTTCTAACATTGTGACATTTGCCACTTATAGTTCAAGTTGTTTACTTTGAAAAAGGATATGTAAACTCTATTTTAATATTTGGACCATGCCTGTAGGTAATACAGCATTCTCTACCATTTTCTTCTAAGACACATTTTTTCCCCTTGTTCTTAACTTTTCAGGTACAAAAAAAAAAAAAAGCAAAAGAAATCGGCATGATGGATTTGGTGTCTGTGTGTGGGAAGATAACTTTTGAAGCTGGGGAAAGGGAATGAGATAAATATAGAAGCCTAATCCCATTTGTGATCTTTTAAAAATCCAGAGGAAAGTGGCAGCCTCATAGAGTGACACTATACATGAAAACTTCGGAATGGCTTTTTAGGACCCACTAACAGAAAATATAGAAAGAAGTGTGTATGGAAATGGGCTGCATTCATAAGTGGAAAAGAAGCAATATTCTGGGCCAAAAATTATCATAAACTGTGTGCCAGCTCTTTCTCCAAAAGCATTCATTCCGCAGAATTAGACTGTGAATGCTCTGCCTATGTCCCATTTTTGAGCTCTCATGAAACATATATTTTGCATATTTACTTTTTAAAGCAACATAGAGTCATGCTAGCTCTGCTACCCTCCTTGACACCGCACAACCTCTGCCCTCACTATTTGTGCGGTGACCTGGGCTACACATAGTGCATCCCGGGGCCTCCTTGCACCTGAAGTGGTGACGGGGGAGTCCTGAGCCGCGGCGTTGAACTCCTGATTCACGAGCAGTGCATTTGGAGCACTGCAAATATTCCAACTGAATGTGGAAAGCATTCCAGAATTAAAAGATCCTAGTTGAAAAATATGAAATCTCATTTGTAAAAAATCACTAGTCCACTTTTTTGTACCCTTCTACAAGTTTGCCAGTTTTTGTTTAATACTCTAAACCTGTTCATTTGAAGTGGCACACGAAATTGGTCTCACAGTTGAAAAACAATCAAGTGACTAAGCACATTTAAAATTTCCTGTCAGTGTAGTATTATTTAACTGTTAAATTTGGTGCCATAACGTCATTTTGTTAGATGCAATAAAGGTATTAAATATAAAAATGGTTCCTCTAAAAAATTATAGAAATAAATGCAGAGATGCAACCCTAGAGTATTATGCCCCAAAATATAGATAGAAATCATCTCTGAACTGAGTAAGTATAAAATGATTAAAAATTTCCCCATATATATTTATATTGTTATAATGAAATATACATGATTTCATAATAAAGTTATTTGTATAAGTAGAGGTTATATCGAGTCAAAGTGAAAGTCAAGAGAGTCACTTTCTACTCACCATGGGTTTATTGACAGCTTCACTGAGATGAAGTACTCTAAAGGGAGCTTGGGAAAATTAAGAACAGCACTTATACAGCAAGGACAATTGCACAACTGAAAGACTCCCCTTCTTTAATAGATGCGTGACTACAAGCAATGGTTTAAGATACCTCATAAAATTTGAGGATAATGATAGGAGGTCTCATTCCATAGAACCTTGTTGTTAATTACTGAGATGTACTCAGAATTTTCTTGGCACATATTATGTAGTAGTTTAAATGTACAACAGACTATTGATAAGTCTAATGCTATAAATAATTGTCAACTTTTACATTTTTGGCTACTTTTATTGATGCAAACACACACATACAAATAAAACTATTGTGAATGACTACTGCAAATATAGTTTAGGATACTTGAATGTCACTACTTGTTTTCTAAGCATGGTTGAGTGATTATAACAAATAAACATTGTCATGCTTGAAGCGATACATGGAATTCCAAGGACATATATAAGCTGAAAATGATCCCACTGTGACTCAGTACAATTATGTTTTCAAAGAAGACTAATTATGACTTTAGGGATGAAAAATATTACAATCTATGCACTTATATTGTTTGAAACTGAATCTAATTAGAAATTGTCTTTTCTATGACCTCTTCTTGGTTCTATAAAGATAATTATTCCATCTGTGAAAACTTATAAAAATATAATGCATTCTGGAAGGATTGTGGAAAGCTGAAATGCTAAGTGCTGCTAAGCCTAGCTTCTCAAAGGGAAAGCAGATGGCAATTAATGTAATGGCTCCATCTTTAGAAAGCTATTGAGTAGGTTTGGCCAAAATGATATACCAGAAGACTTACAATTCGCGATTATAATGAAGTTTCAAAGCTTTAAAAGAAATTTTTAAAAACTAAGGAAAACTCTTAAAAGGTTCTGCACTACCAATAAAATAGTAAGATCTTTATAATCAATATAAAGAAGTACCTCTCACATCATTATTGAGATACAGATATAAGAAGCCACCAAGTACTATCAAGCCTTATATGAATTACAGAGCTGATTAGGGTTCTTGGGGTCATGAGTGTAATATTATTATAGACATAGTCTTAACCTTTTTTTCTTATAGTTTGAGAAGTTCTTTATTTTTTAAAAAAGTGAAGCTATCAAGTATCTTTTCAGCACCATGTATTCTACGAGCGCCTCCATAATGCCTAAAAGTAGCTGCACAGATGTCCTGATGTCAGATGTCAGACTGTATTTCTCAGACATTTTAAAAAATGAAACAATGCTCATATCAAAAAGTATGCTTGTTGTGAATGTGCTTGAAACCTTATCTGCATACTTGGAGAAGCCTAAATGTTAATACTAGAAAAATGTCAGGTAAACACAAATGTTGTTGAAGTGATTTGGCTAAAATATCTATGGGAATCTGTATTATGTTTTGTCCTATTTCTTATTTTGATTCCAACCTTTATATATAATTTCCATTTATTTTTATTTTATACTGTTACTTGCTATTTTAATTGCACTATGATACTAATATTCAGTGAAATAATTTGAATTATCAAATGAGTGCATAGACTCATGGGAAAATTTAGGACCTTGAGATGATTGTTTTACTTCACCTATCAAGCAACCTAGATTCAGGAATTTATAACAATCCTGGGAAAGTGTTGGCCTGTCTCAGCACTCAGAATAATTCTGGTCCACTAAAAGGGATAACGTAAAAAAGGGATAACATAATATGAAGACACTGACAAAACTTTATGACCAATCAGATATCAAAATATATTGCCTATCTAAGGAGTGCCAAATGGGAATTTAGTAATACAGTGAATTTAATATAATTTCAAAAATTATAAGTGCCCCCAAAATGAGTATCTGAGATGAATATACACTCCTCAGATGAAGAAATAATAACAGCAAATAAGCATATGAAAACGTGTGCAACATCACTAGTCATTTGATATTCATTTGATACAACTGAAATCAACATCGAAATTTCATGTCACCCTGGAAAGAATGGCTATTGTCAAGAAATCAACTAATAATAATGCTGGAGTGGGTAAAGGAACCCTTCTCCATTGTTCGTGTGATTGCATACTCACACAACTACTGTGTAAATCAGTGTGGATCAGACTAGGTTCAGAGGTCCCATCTGACCAAGCTATTGCCCTTTTGGGTGTCTTTTCAGAAGAATTAAAAACATCCTACCACAAAGGTATATGTGAACCCATGTTAATAGCTGCAGAAGTTGTAATAGGTAAATCATGGAAACAACTCAAATGCCTGTCAACCGACAAATGGTTAAAAAAATGTGTGTGTACTTTTTATACAATGGAATACTACTCAGCTATAAAGTAGAATAAACTGGAGACTTTTATAAGTAAAAGGAAGCAACTCAAGACCACACTTATAAGTTAAATAGACTCACATGTAAAAACATGGTATTGTCTCCCTTGTGAAAAGCTGAAAGAATTTAAGACCCAAAATGCACAATAGATATTGTGAAATGGGAAGAAACTGGTCAAAATGAAAGAGCAATGGGGATGGGGAAAAGGAGAAAACAAGGATGAGAAAAACAAGATAAAATAGATATGATAGTTAAAATAGTTATACTACTTATTTCTTGCTAGAAATAAGTTATACTACTTATTTCTTTGTAGTTTATTGAAAGTAAGGTTAGTACTAATACTGTTTGGACTGTTAAAAGCCTGTGTCTTGTACTCTGAGTAACTAATTTAAAGATAACAGTATGCAACATATGAACTGCTTTTACTCTCCTTTTTTTGAAAATTTGTTTTATGTTTTCTTTTAAAATGAAGTAAATAAATAAATCTGTAAGTGTAAATGCCATACAGGCTATACTTATTAATGTCAAAAGGAAATTAAAACTATATTATTATGATGTGTTCCCTGCAACTTTGTCATTCATAGAAAAACTTAGTTTCAATTACATAGGATTTCATGAACTATTCTTACTACCTTAAAAGATCAATCTATTTAGGGTTGTGACTGTGATACAAAGAAAAGGAGTACAGAAGAACAGAAATATTTCTCCTTTGAAAAAATTATAAATGATTATCTCTCTTAAAACAAGAAGGTACATTACTAATTTGGCTGATGAATGACACATAAAATAGTATCTACCACTTTAGGAATGAAATAGTTAAATACCTATTAGTAATTCTTGTTTTTATTTTCAATTTTGACAAATAATTTCTGTGGTTATTAGTTGGTAATGCCTCTCCCAGTTTGAGTCTCAGATTTACTATAGGAAATTCGTTCTCTCATCCCCTGACCCACATTCCTGTTTGTGACTGGAAGTTAAGTGGTTACTGTCATGTGGGCTAGCATCAGACTAGCAAACCAAATCTCTCCACAGCTAATAAAACCACATCTCCCCGTAAGGGTTAGTTCATGTATTCTTATTTTGTGTTTACTGTTGTGTTTCAGTAAAATAATAATTATTATCTCTGATTAGAAAGACAAAAAAATTTCAAAACGATCACAAGAAGAAAAGAACAGGTAGTCCAGGTACAGGTAACAGCTGAAGTAAAAAATAAAAAAAACCTTTCAGAATGAAGGAAAAGATAAACATAAGTAATTTAAAACAATGTAAGAGACTGAAGATGGTCAGAGCTTGGGGAAAGTATCTGTGCCTGTTAATTTCAAAAAGATAATTTTATTTAGCATCCAATGTCAAGGCTAACTAATAGTGGTAAATACACTACAAATCCTGACAGCGTACCTAAGTCAGCTAATTCAACCACTTTCTGGTTGTGTCTGGGTGGGCTATGACAATGTGATCTTGGGGATTTAATCTGGTCTAGCAGATCTTCCTCTCTGACACTCATTTCCTGTGTTCTTCTGCCTTACAAACTGAATAACTGCTCCACTGTGCCATCTGCCATGAAGTATCTGTTGAGGAGCTGGTTGCATTATAACATGAAACCTCTGAACCCTCTGAAACTGTGAGACAAATAAATCCCTCCTCCTCTAAGTTCAGGTATTTGGTTGATTTGGTTGTGGGTCTTTTGCTTGTTCGTTTGTTTTCCTTGCAGCAATTGGAAAACTATAATATGGTAAATTATTACGAGAGGTTGGGTAATAACTATGAATATACCTAATCTTGCAGTTCAGAAGTCTCTAGAACTGCTTGGCAGGAGTTTGGAAATATTTGGAGAAGAAGTTAGATGCAATGTAAAATGCTATATGTGATGTCTTTTGGGTGATTCTGGTCTGAGTTTAGAAGATCAGAATGTTAATAGGACTGTGAACAGTACAGGCTCTCTATGGAAGGTATCATATGGGAATGAATATTCCATTTGTAATTAGATTATAGGTCGTGTGTGTTACATTTTGGCAAAAATGTAAGGTAAAATTTGGGTTAATGAATGTGTAGTTGCTCAATAAACTAGCATTTGTATAAAGAAATTACTTTGAACTGGGACAAGAAGCAAGACACCTTGAGGGCATTTGAGAAATTAATAAGACCACATTCATGAGTGTCTCAGAGCTACAAGACTGCAGACATTTTTTTTTTAAGTATGTCCTGGGCCCTCTGGGTCCCCAGTATTCATTGAGAGTGCTCAGACACTTAGAAGCTGCTGCAGTCATAGTGCAAAGTGACATGGCTGTTGTTTCCATTGACTTCAGACTTTGGCATCATCTATGTGATGCTGATTTCAGAAAATCCAGAATGAAAGTGTTTGGGGGTCATAGATTCTTCCTTTCAGATTTGAAACAGACACCTTCAACACCAGGAAAATTTGTATGATGTGGTTGGAGGACATCCCAGGAGTACATGGAAGAGTCGTGTGAGGCTCCAAGCTGTAATCAAGGCTTCAGTGGATACCCAGCAAATTACAAGGTCAGGAATGTGGGACATCTACAAAAGAAATGTGCAGCCAGCAAGTGGAGACAGTCCATGAAAAGGCCATGTGTCCAGCAAAGGTGAAGGCCAGGGGTTGCAGCTGGACAGGTCCTTTGGAGTTCACAACTCTCCATCACATGGTTTGATGCCAGACCTCAAGTTATGGAATTGAACGTTGTTTTCTTGTGGTTCGGTCATGTTACGGTCTGATTCTTTTCTATCACTTATTTCTCCCTTCTGAAAAGCAAATGCATAACTTACACATTATTTATCTTTGGATTATGTAATTTGCTTTCTGAATTTTACAAAGAAGACAGCCCAAGATTATCATATGTGTGAGAGGAGATTCCATATTTGAATTTTTTTTTTTTTTTACCAATATTGTAACTGTTGAGACTTGAGGGAAGGTTTAGTGTACTTTTAGTTATACACAGAGGAGTTATATCTTGTTAGTCAAAGGAATGGTCTTGTTATTTCCTTTGTTTCTCTATTAAGTATGATTTAAGGAGCTATTCTTGATGTCTAGCTGAAAAAGGGTGAATTGCCTTTGATTCTCAACTTGACTGTCAATATGATTGACTTAAAAAATGCCTAGACTAGTAAAATCCATTGCTGGTTGTGTCTATAAGGGTAAACTAATCTGACATTGAAAACATATCTGACATCTGACCCCTTTCTCTCAAATTCTTTTTGTTTGTATACCAACATTTTCATCCATAATATTTACTACTTAATAAACTGTTGAATGAACTATTCAAAATTAAAGTGTCAAAGAATCAGATAAAGACAAATGGAATTTTTGACATTTATTCACACTGCAATTAATAGTCAGATGCCCTTTCTGTGTAATTGCCCTGCAGATTGAAGGAGCAGGGTCTGATCATTTCTCTAGGCCCACATCTTCACTTTATCCCACCTTTGGTTCATCATTTCCTCTCTCAAAGGGGCTAAGTTTCATGGAACCTCAGATCATCTTTCACTTTGTAGTGAAGATAATGGAGCAGTAATTTTCTAGTTGCCAAATTACAGCTAGTTGTTTGTTTTAAAGACACAGATTGAGAGGATATGATAGTAGACAAATGCACATCAGGAGATAAAGAATTAAATCAAACTGTAATTCTCAGCAATTTCCTTTTCTTAATAGATTATTTATTTATTAAAAGAACCAATACAACTGAAGAGCTGAAGAGACATTTTAGGAGTGATTTGCACATATCAGAAATAGTAGAAAAGATTATTGGAAGTAAAAACAAATGAATTTATGTATGAATCATTTAAGATAGTTGCTCATTTTAAAAAATGAAGATGAGAAATTGTAACAGTGGGTATTTGGGAAGTAGTGAGGATTTTTGTGAGACAGTATAGTTTTTAAAAAGGGTTTATATGGCAATCAAATGAGAAGTACAGAATATTGTTACAAAGAAAATGACATTACTGAAGAAAATACTGGCTAAAGTGATTATTGTGACCATAATAGCAAGAATCAAGATAAAAATGATATAATGATCATCACTTCTCTGATTCTGTATTAATTTAAAAATACACTTGAATGTATAGCACTATATTAGGATACATAATACTAAGATAATTCTTAGATTAATTTCAAATGATAAATCAATTAATAGTTTACCATTATGATCTAAAATTTGAAAATAAAATTGTAATAAAAGTTTGGATCCCATATTGAAATGCACATTTCAAAGAATATAGTTTAACAAGTAAATGAAGACATACTATTGCTTTGCTACAGTGTTTTTTAAAGAATATTTCTTTCAAGTAAGAATTCCTAAAGTTAAAATTATATAATATAAAATTAAATATTTTCTTAATGTGCTTGACACAATTCCCAAAAAACTGCCTCACTTGCTTGAGTAACTAAATGATTTCACATTTTCAAAAATATTGTCATAAAAATATTCTGAATATAAAATAGATTAATAATTACTTTTAATGTTTAATACACATAATGTTTAATACATTTTTTACTTTCTGGTAACACTATTTTATGCTCATCCTCTATTAACACTGTGTAGATTATTGTAAGGCAAGTTATTAAATGCAATATGGGGGGTATACTATAAAAATATTAATCACATAGATACTGATTAAAATTCTTAATGATTCATAAAACAGGAAATTTAGATATGCCTCAATTTCACATGGAAAAAGTTTTAATTATTTTTAAAATATAGAAACTTATTGTATATGCACATGTTTTGGTATTGTAATGAAAGATTGTGCAGTTATTTTGTACAGTTTTAAATTTTGTAGTTTATAAGCCAAATTCGATTTGTCAGTGGATAAAGAGACAAACTATTATATGGAAAAGAATGATATGCTCCCTGATTTTTAAACAGGTTAATTTTAGTATTATTTGCTTTATTATTTATAGAAATAGATTAATTATTATCTTGGTAGATTTGTAATATTTTATCTACACAAGTATAATTTTACATTTATTGACTTTCCCTAAAAAATGAAAGCACAATACTTTTGTAACAAAATGGTACATGATATAAATTCAGAGTTAATAATTAGATTTTAAGCACTGACCTAAAAATTGATAAAGGGATACATATATACATACCAATATATAGTTATAAGGTTTTTTTAATTTTTAAATGTAGCTTAAATTAAATGTAATATAAATAATTTTGTTAAATATTTTCTGTGAAATGTATCACATTTACTATAAACTATGTAATAGGAAATTTGTCACAGGAATACACATATATATTTGAAAGTATCAACATAAAGATGAATACATGTACATAAAGGTTTGTGTATGTATATTTACTAACAGGTAAGTTTCAAGTCAAATTTTGGTTTAAACACTGGTTAAAACAAAAATTATATGAAGAAAAACCAATGTATTATGTAGCCCCAAAGATAAAAATATTATTTAGAAGAAACAGATAAAGGTGTATGCAATGGAAAATATTAGTTTTTTTTTTTTCTTTTTCCTCAAATATTACAAAGAATTACATTTTGTTATATCATTGCCAAAGCAATTTCAGGCACTGTCAAGAAGTATTTGCTTAGTGACAAAAATAATACTCTGTTCAAAATTCAAACAGACATGCCTTTATCCTTTTTTCCTTATATTTTTAGTTTTCTAGTTACATGTCTTTTTTTTTCTGTATATTTGTATGCACTATCTTCTTATCAGAGAGTGCCAAAGGCTTCATTAGAAATTTTTAGAAATACAATAGCAAAGCCTTTGAAATAATTTATCTATAATGTGACTTAAAGGCAGAAAAATGTTGAAATATTCATTTCTTGTGATTAATGTATAGTTTGCTGATTGCCAATGGAATGATATTTCTAAATTTTGCACATGGGGAAAATTACCTAGATCATTTTAATGTACAACTGATGTGCCAAAATTATTTCCCCTTTAAAATATTATTATGCAAATCTAAAAATCTTATTTACTGTGTAACTTTTTACAGTTTAGACAAAGATAAATTGTGAATGCATTGATATATACTGGTAAGTTGCTGCTAAAACAGTATTTCGAATTTGGCTTGATATGCCAATGTAGGGCTTCTGAAAATACATGTTTTTCTTTAATCTTATGATATGCTTTGATAATTTGTGAAGTAATTATGGATAATTAATGTGACAAATTCAGACAAAAATATTCATGAATTACTAATTGTAGGACATTGTTCAAAGTGAGATCAGTATCCTCTTGGTGATGAATATCACTATGTTCAAAAGGATATGAGTCATTTGAAAAAGAAATTGACTTGTTACAAGTTTTGGGAAATGAATTTTAAAACAGTTCGCTGATTGTTTCTGCTGAGTGGTGGTGATATTAGTCTACACATCTCCCGAAGTTATGCTTTGTTTAGTGGCTAACAATGTTTTAGCTAATTTTGCAAGAGAATCCAGGTTATCAAATTTTAAATTGTTATAAGTATAAAATAGTAGATTCCATACTAATTCAAACTCAATCTATAGTATCAAAATGAACAACATACATTAAAGAAATTATCATGACAGTAAAATATACAAGTTCTGTTTCCTCTATTCATTATCAAGATTCTCAAACAATAAAATAGAAACTATAAAATCTAATGAAAATATGGCGTACAAGAAATGTGATACACTGTTTACAAAGTATTGGATTCTTAAGTAAAAATATATCGTAAGTACTGTTAGTTAACGTTTTAAACACATGAATATTTATAAAGTGCACACACTAAGATCATGAGTTCCAAAAATAGTGTCAGTTTATATTTACTTATACATTATTATTTATAAATTACAAGCATTAGCAATATGAGATATTCCTAGGATGAATCTGGTAGCTTAAGAATGTCTGGAAGAAATTCATGCACATCATTTCTTCTTATCTGAATCAAATTTATTTTTAACAAACTATATAAAAACATAAAATTCTATATATCAATGGATTTCATATAGCATATGCAATAGAGAAACATATATGCTGTATAATATTTAAGACAGGTTGCATATATTTATCTTCCTCATACATCACTTCTTTATAGTGAATCTTGCAAAGTATGAATCATGTTAGAACACCTTCAGTTCATGATAATTTAATCACATCAATTTAAATATTTTCTAACCCTTGTAAAGATTCAAAGGAAGAAAAAATAAATAGAAAATGTAAATGGATGATATATTTTAAGAATTCTACAAATTGGGAATGCCTTGCGCGTGTGTATGTAAGTATGTATTTATGTAAACATATGTAAATATTTTACTAGAGGATACATTTAAAAAATACTAAAATATAAGGCTATGAAATGCAGGTATAATTTGCATAATGGTGTGACATATTCATTAGTTGCTACATAGCTATAGTAAAGTAGAAAACACATGTAAATTAGAAGTCAAGACATCACTAAATTATGTAAACTACTTAAAAATTTTGAATAGTATTAGACTTTTAATTTTCAATTATTTGTTTACTTTAGAAACAAGTATATTGCCTATTAGATTTGATAACTAGAAATGTTCATATTATGCTGAATATTATATAAATTACTATTCTTGAGATGATTTAAAATATTTGAAGGATTTAAAATAAATAATATAATTTCAATATTAATAAAATTTATTACATAAAATTTACTGTCTATTGCAAATACATCCAAATCTAAATATAGTATTAATATGATCATGCAAATTTTTTATATTAGTGTCTTTTTTCTTGCAGGGAAATTAACTCAAAAAGTGAATATTTAGAGCATAAGTATTAAATTATGTGAAAAGATTTTTGGTTTTGAACATTTCATGTGATTTTCTATATTACTAAATGCATTTAACAAACTTATTGAAGTATTTAATTAAATTTAGTAAACAAATTAAAATTAAGTTTACCAAATTAAAATTGATGCACAAATATCTTTTATCTTTATTATACTAATATATTATATATAGTTTATTATTCTTTTAATTATATAAACCTCATATAATTCACTTTCAAAAATGTATTGTTAGATTAGCATGCATTTATATTCATAATGATGCTCAATATTTTCATTTTAATGTGTTACAATTGTTAAAGAGTTCTTAATTACTTAAACTTTTTGGTTAAGAACTTTGAAGGGCAATAGAAAGTTTGGTAGCAAAACAAAAAGAAGGCAAAGTGAAAGAAAAATAATTACACGTTAATTTTTAAATTTGTCTTTGAAGAAATACTTAGTGTTATTAAAATATGTCATTTTAAAGCATTATTCATAGTACCTGATAGTATAAATGTAATTACATGATAAGTTACAAAAATAAAATCTTGGAGAAACAAAAATGTGCAGTAACTATCCACTCATCCAGGATAACAAAATGTAAAACACCTTAAAATATGAACAACTTTGCAAGTTATTTTTTTCTCTCTCTACCAGTATTGTAACAATGAAGACACATACTTGTTTTAGAAAAAGTTCAAAGTGCACGTCATGGATTCAACTTTCTTTAGAAGCATTTTCTTCCAAAATACAAAATAGCAACAGTTTTTAAAGTGCTTTTTGGGTATATCTAGTCAATACACTACCACACAGTCTTACCTGTAAAGCTTCAAATTCCAGGACTTTGAAGGAAACTGAAACTCAAGCTTCTTACGAAACACATGAGGCATCGCAGCAAAGATCGCACTTAACTGGCTCACAGGCTCTTCAGCAAAATTTCGATATGCCGCGCTGCTCTGAGTTACAGACATTGTGCTTTTAGTGCCTCAACAATGTCAGTATGTCACTGCTTACTCAATGCTATTTTGGGATCTCTGAATACAGCCACGAACACTGAGCCTTTTGTGCATGTATCATAAGGGTACTCTGATACTCACCCGTAGTCTAGGATTAAAATGCAGACAGCTAAGCAAGTAGTATGAGATGATTGTCTTTTTCTTGATAATAAGCAGCAAAAGAAAATAAAGTAATTATTAGCCTGGGGTGACAAGGAGGGAATTCAACTTCTGTAAGAGAGCTCTGAAAGAGGGAAGAACGTGCACCCCGCTTGGGGATTAGCAATGAAACAAGTGATCAATTTAAAATAAGCACAAAAGTTACTAAAAAGAGAAAAGATTTTCCATTGTTTGCCTAGGCCTTCGGACTGGTTCTTATTCAGTCATTTCCTGAGGATAGAAAGAAAATACATAATGAGAGGGCAGTGTCTCAATGATAACAAATTCTCATTTATCCTTGGTTTATTAAATGAAGATATTTACTATTCATACTGGGAACTTGATTTTGTTATAAAGCCGTATTATTTTTGTTTACAAAATATATACTTTTTCCCTCCGTGCTCTTTACTCTGTACTGTGTTGTTTTCAGTTAAATGTGTTTTTTTTTAATCAAATCAAAGATCATTTAAAAATACTGTAAACATTGTCATACTGTAATTTATCCTTATAAAACCATATTTTAAGGCTTCAATATACAATTATTGTAAGAAGAGAACCTCCAGTTTCAGAAATAGACTTAAGCCCTTCAAAATGGATTGAAATCCAGGTCGCTTTTACTTTTTTTTTTATCCTAACAAGGGAAGGATAGTATGAGGAGAAAATTACAACTTGTAAAAATTAGAACAATTATGTGATATCCGAATTATGCTATACTTTTTTGTTAGTTTACAACAGCAACATTTTATCTGTTACCATTTGAAAAAAAAACCATATGCCTCTGAAACAGAAAGCAAAACCAAAGAAAAATAAATTTTCTCATTTAACATCTTGCATGAAATGCTAATCTAATGAGCCTTTTTATTTACTTATTGTCCCAAATTTTTATGGGCAAACATATTTCATTTAAATTGTGCACACTACTAAAATACTCACATTTAATGCATTCACTTTGGGATATATTTTCTATTTGGACAAGACCAGAATTATAGATAGATACATAGATAGATGATTCACAAAAAAAAAAAAAAAGTAGCATATACACATTTCAGAGAAACTTGTATAAGGTGTGCATTATTTTAATTTAACACATTCAGTCTTTTATCTATGGGTCCCTACAGGATCTTGTACATCACGGAAAACCTACTACATGGCTCATCCTGAGAGAAGGAATTGCAAATTCATGTGCAGCAATCTCAGTGACCAAAATTACCTTAGCAGCATACTATCAGACGTCTCAGACTTAATGGCCACCACTTTGAACATCTTTTGTAATTGTGGAGGCCAAAGATAACTTGTATTAATTTCATGATATCTCAGTAAATTTATTCTTAAATTGTTTACACACGTTTTTCTTGTTTTGAAATGGTACACATTTTAGACAAATTCTGTCTGTAATACTATATAAACATATGTATAAGTATGCATTTTAATTTTAATTCCTGGGATTAACTCTCTATCATCTCAAAGGTTATCAGGTCCACTGATAAAATGCTATTTAGTTTTGCTCTTTTGACACAATCCATTTAAACCAAGAATGTTTTCTGTGTTTGTTTGTTTTCCCATGAAAAGTTTTTCAATAGTTTTGTGGCCGTTTGAGTTTGCTCTGGCACAAAAAGATGGATGTCTGTGTTTCAGCCCCACGTGAGGGTCATGGGTCATCTCCTTGTGGTCGTAGCTCCTGACACACAGGCTACAGCCTGTGTCTGACTCTCTAAGTTGATGCCAGCGTGATACTAGCACCAGTTGTATGTAAGATTCCCCTTTCTCATCTCTGGTAAATTGGATCCATGGTACTGATGTTAGCCAGTTTTAAATTATTTGTGATGCTCTGGTTGCAGTTTTTAACTTACCTCTCATGTCACAGATGTGTTCAATAAACTCTTTACAGCAGTTTTTCTTCTCAAATTTGGTAACTATGATGAGAGAATAGTGTGGTCATGAGTCTCAGTGTGTTGTCTTATTCTGAGAAAGTAAGTAACACTTGTGGCTTTTGAAAGACCTTAACGAAATAGAAAGTGTCATAATGTTCACACTCCCTTGAGATTTGGGTAGAGGAAGTAATGATTAAGAGAAAAAGCACAACTGGATTATAAGTTATTTTCTTTCTTCTTATTTTTCCCATGTTCTGCCCCTTCTGAGTGCTAAGGTCAAATGTACACCTGAGAGCATCACTCACCTTTTTTAATCAGTACAATGCTCCTTATTCCACTCTCCTCCTTAATGGAGAATCCAGTCTTCGAAACTTAGGTACACTATTCTTTTCCTCCTTAAAATTTGGAAAGTAAAATAAAACTAGCAACACTTGTATGGACAAGACAAAGTTTCATTTAAAAATATAGGCTCTTGAAAATCAAAATAATTGCATTGCAAAGATTTATTTAATACCATTTAGTAATTCAACACCATATTTCAGTTAGGTGCATTCATCTACCTTCATAGTAATAAATGCTCCTGATTGAACAGTTGAAAAGGTAACCAACATAAATATTTATTATATGAAAATAATAATTCCACATTAACTTATATAGAGTACAAAATAGTGCACATTCTCAGATTCTTCCAAGAAGAAATTTTGAGAATATTTATTTTCTAACACAGAAAAAATCTTTAGTCTTTATTTACCAAATCTTTAGTCTTTATTTACCAAATCCTTTCCTTTCTTACTCACTCATCTTCGTTTCTTAACTTTTGTTGTTCTTATTGTCTTGAGAATCGGTTCTATATTATCCTTACATTGAGTGCTATCAATATCTTAATATATATGCTACAAAACAAGTTAAATTGCATGTTGCTGCTTACGTGAGTTACTGTTTGCAAGGACAGAAGGTCATGTGCTGCTTTTTGCTAAAATTTACTCTTCACTTTCAGTATTCATTGTTCTATATTTTCTTTTATTTCTGCTTAATCTCAGGAACTTCTATATCTTAATTCATCACATGCAATACAATACGGTGACCAACACAATCCCTGAGTAAACATCGTTTTTCTACTGCCTCAACTGCTGCAGCCCTTTCACTATGGTTCATTATTTTACCTATGTAGTTAAACAATGTTTCTGTAGGGACAAAATTAGCTTACCTTATTTCAGATAAGGACAATTTGGTCACTATTCTTTTAGCCTCATTCTCTTATTTATTTAAGAGAGAAGAACAAAAACTGTTTGAGCAGTAAAATATGTGGCGTATCCTAGCACACACACAAATGTGAAAATACACATACACACAGAATTGCACTCTCTGTGAAGCTATGCATGTTTGGAAGAACCAAGAATTTGAAAACAAACCTTGAAGAGATGGATTTGGGAAATTAATGTTAAATAGTTATTGGAGAATATAACAAGGCTATTTAAGAAGAAGATAAGCTTTGTATAACTTTCAGGATATTAGTAAGAAGAAAAGAATAAGAGATTTTGCTGAAGCTATCAGAGGAATAAGTAGATGTCTTCTCCTCCTTTTACATTTTCTTAAAGTTCGAATATAGGCTGCAATACCAGTTGAGAAAATGTCTTGTTAAATAAGTCACTGGTCTATGATACATTCTAGCGTCTTTTTTGCTTACCTTACATTTTACAGAATGCCACTTTATATGTTGAGGATCATAAACAGCTAGCTGTGATTTCCATTGCAAATATACTTTTTGTCTTGCGAGTATATGTTCCATAGGGCATGCCCTTAAGGGATCACAGGAGCAGGTATGGTCCGTATTTCCTGTGTTGACCATTGTAACACTACTAAAGGAGCAATTGGGATTGAACAAACCACACTCGGGAATCAACTTTACAGGAAAACTATGCTTTATAACTATACGCTTTATATATAACACTAAAGTCAGTAATTTATGATTTTATTATGTGAAAAATCTGCTCTAAAATCTATTTAAATTAATATATTGAATTTTATTTTAGTGAAAGTATTGTTTAATATTTGAAGAAAGTCTATTAATGCCAAATACAGTAGAATGCAGCAAAACTCTACTGGCACGCCACAACAAGGATACATATTTAGCTGTGAATGTGGCACGAGTCATAAAATAACCTCAAAAACTATTTCTTCTTTACTTTAATCATATAAAAATATAGCTGAAGTGTTGTGTCAAGTATGAGAGGAAAAAGTAACTGAAGAGTGAATGGCACAGATCTAAGAAAGGATGGAGAGACTGTAATTAATATACCATAGTCCGTAGGAGAGTCAGAGGTGTTACAGTTACTTGAAGTCTTCCAACCACGTAGTAAGTTCAAAATAAGGTGGAAAATCCATGAAACACAACTAGGTCTTTGAAACCACACTGAGACTTCTTCATGCTATCTGTTAGAATTCTGAAAAAGTCAATGTCACTTGAGGTTGAGGAATAGGGCTTGAAGTTCAGAAGCGAGGAATTTATTGAATTGGTCTACATGTAGAAGATGAATAAAAATATTATAATTTGTCAGTACCTTGAAGTATCAGAAAATTAAGGAACATAAATCTAACAACTAATTGCAGGCAAAACAGATTAATGAAATACAAAACTACCTTTGCTTGATATTTGAAATGGAAATTCAAACATCATGCAAGTCCAAATCTTACGTCCAAGCAAAACAGCCCTTTAGTCAGAAACTTTACGTCCACATACATCATAAAGCCTCTAAGTGCTTCAGTTAGATCTTTAGACTTAGTACAATTGGCTTTGGTCAGGATGATAGTATCTAAGATCTATATTCTTACCTCAGGGTTTTGAGGCATACTAGATATAACCATAAAACCGTATTCAAAATGTATCTTGGAAAAATTATGATATATTAAAATAGAATTTCTGAAAAATGTATGAACTCTGATATCACCATATCATTTAAGAATGTTTTGGCTGCTAAGTCTGAAACACAATGAAAACTATATGATTTGATCGATGGCTTGACCAATATAATAAAGAAATATGATACCAACCTTGAGAGGTCAAGCAGGTTAAAAGGTGAGTCGATACAGTGTTTTCATAATACATTCTGTTATCCAGTGTCTTCTTTCTCCCAGGCTCTCTTAAAAGTAAGTAATTTTTCCTCAAATATGCCAAACACTTCCAATTTTGTCTTCTTGACTGAAATTGTCATTGCACTGTGTATTAACAAGTGATACAAACAAAATTATTATAACTTTCATTTCTGAACCTGGAAGTAAAACTACTTGGTGATAAGCATATTCATTTCCCCAAATCAGGATGGAACAGTTGAACTTAACATGATTTACTATAGAAAGTGATTCAATATTTTTAAAAATGATTTTAAATAGTTTTTGTTTCTAATAGTAAAATATACTTTATTTTCTTATTTCTGTTTTTAGCAATGTATCTGAAAATTTGTAAATACTGGAATGATAAGAATGAAATGCACCACAGGAGGGAAAAAACAATACCAGCTAATTCATAGGCTTCAAACAATGGTAAATATTTTGTTGTCAGATTCAGAAAAAATTGCCTTGGGGTGAAAAAAGAGAGTCTCTTTAATATGGCAGCATTTTGTAAGATTTTAAGAGATTTATTTTAAATTCTAGCTACACTAGCAATTTGTCTAGTGTAATTAAAATGTGGGATGATATATAATCCACGTGTAAACTTTTTCTTTATTGTGCTTCTCTCTTGTTTTGGGTTTGTTTTCTTCTGTGAGATGTTGTTTAGGGCTCTGTATCTAAGCAGTCCTTAGGTTGTTACTGCAACATAATGCCCACAAGATCCATTGTAGTAAGAGGAGACAAATAACTGTATAAAACAACAAGCCCCCATTCCACAAATATGAAATTATAGTAATTATCTAAAGCCAACTGGGTTTCAAACATGCAGAAGTATGTTCCCCTTGCCCCATGGCAGTAGCCCCTACATTCACTAGAAATGCTTCCACTGAGACAAAAGGCCCTCAGAAGTGTAGATTAGTTTTTAACTTATGAGTCAGAAGGAAAGTATGAGTTTTAATTTCTGGAGCAGTTTTCATTTTATAATAAATTTTTTATTTCTTGTGAGGTTTAAATTTTACAAATCTCTGAATTTAAAAATACTGTCTGGGATTCTTCTGAACTGAAATACCTTGAAATGATGCAAAACACCAGTCTACATATTTATCTGTCATCTGTCAACTCTTTCTACAAGGAATTGTACAAAGTTATATTTATATCAAATGTAACAGATAAGGCATTTCTAATATGAAAACATGTCTTTTAGAAAACATTGAAATTATTTCCTGCATATTATTAACTAAAACTACTATTTTAAAATTGGATCTAGTTTAATTGATTTTGTACACAGTACAAGATGAAGTTCTGCTTTATTTTTCTGTGTATGACCATCCAGCTTTCTGAATACTGTTTATTGAAGACATTATCATTTCCCCATGTGTGATGCTGGAATCTTTATAGAAAATCAATTAATCATAAATGTGTGGACTTATTTCTGGAAAGGTCTCCTGTGCTCACATGGTTCATGTCTCTGTTTTTATGGCACAATACTATGCTGTTTGAATTAGATTGTGAAGTCAAGTAGTGTGACATTTCCAGTATTGCAGTGTCTTCCCAGAAGTTATTTGGCTATTTGTTATTTTTTGTGATTTGGCATAAATTTTAGAACGTTTCTATTTCTGCCAAAATGCCACTGTAGTATTGACAACACTTTATTAAATCTAGAGACAGTTTTGTGAAATATATACTTTTTCATAATATGAAATCTTCCAATACATGGACATGCTTTTGACTTAACAGGTCACCATCATAGTACATGTACACAGTAAATTAGTATTTAGTCCTAAAAAAGAGAAAAAACTCCTGCCAAAATTCATAATCATAGATAAACATTGAATATGTCATGTTAAGGGAAGTAATTCTGACACAGAAACAAACATACTGTATTATCTCCTTACTCATGAAAAAGCCAAAACTCAAAGAATTAAACTGGCATGTATAGCCGTTGTGGTTGGCATGATCAGGAGGATGCTGGTTTACCTGTTGTCCATGAGTTTCTGGCTTCTTCCTCGCTGCAAGATAGGGGTGTGCAGCTGACACGAACACTACTGATCTACAAAACCCTAAAGAGATCTGCTGTCTATTCATTTACCAGAAAAGTTTACTAACTTCCATTTCCTATTCATCTGATAAAAATGATTTTCATTAAATGCATATGGCACACTTTCCTTTAAAATTAAATTATATCTGTATGATCATTTTATATTTTATACATAAATATACAAAAATTATGTAGCACTATTTACTTATCTTACATTATCTTGTATGGCAGATCAATTAATTAATAGTACTAAGTAAAACACTAAAGTTCTTTAAAAAATGTCTTCATATTTTGTATTTACTTAATATAATTATGCATATTTTCAATTTACTTTTGCTAAACAACTGTGTTTGAGACAGTTTTATCTTCATAATGAGATTTTGCATATTCTTGCATGAAACATTTTATGTCTCTGTGTTTGTTAATTTCTTAGGAAACAAAATAGACTTTTAAAAAATTACACAGTGCTGTATGTGTATAATCTTATGTTTTTGTAGACTGTAATTGCAAGAAAAGGTTTAGATTCACAAAATGTGAAAAATAAAAAAATACAAAGTGAAAAGAGTGAGAGGTGCAGAGAATTCCCCTGTAACTCCTGGCCATGTGCACTCATAGCTTCTCTCATTATCGATATCAGTGTCATTTGGCTGTGTTTGTCACAAACCATGGCTTTACGTTGAAATATCAGTATCGCCCAAAGTCCCTAGCTTACATTAGAGCTCTTTTTTTAATTTTTGATTTTAAATACAAACAAAAGAAGAATAAAAAGCAATACCAAATATAAAAAAGGAGAAATAAGAAATTGACACTAGTTAACATATTATCTTCAAAGTAGCTTTAGGATTACAAGATTTATACATGATAAAATGATCAGTCAGACGATGAAAATATAACTGTTGTTTTGCTGAACAGAGATTAGTAGTACAATTATTTTCTTTCATATATTTAAATACACACATATATATGTATGTTTATATGATTATGTATATGTATCTATGTATATGTATGCATATACATGAAGTCTTTTCCCTTTTCTCTTTTCCTCAATCCAAGTTGTTTTTTCCTTTTGAGCACTTTCTTTTCCTTTCATTTTTACAATATCTACTGTATATTTGGGATCTTATTTGCTTTTATTTTCATTAGGAAGACTATGATATTCCACATGCAAGTCTGATTTATTTCACTTATAAGTATGGGCTCATACAAGTGAAAAAGGTGACAGACGGTGTTTCAGAATAATTTTAAAAGTCAGGCCTAGAATTACCCTATTTCACCTTTACTTATTAGTCATTGGTCAGTATTTGAACATTTAGCTTCTACTTATAGGGTGGCAGATTTAGCATCTCTGTATCTCAGGAAGAGGAAATTATATGGGTAATTCACCATACTGCCTCTGCCAAACTTGAAGTGACAGGCTATATTTAATTCATTTTCTCTCTTCTGCAGTATATTGCACAACTCTTTGGATTGTAGAATTTGCATCAACGTTTGCTGAAGACATGACTCAGTGTATCTACATAGCTTAATTTCCTTACGGATTTTTGAAATTTCATTGTTTCTAGTTTCTAGCCAAATCAGTCTCTAACCTACCAGTAGGGTTCCCTAGCAATCTTTTTATTACTTTATTTCATAAAATTTCATGTAAAGACATTGAATAAAGACAGGAAACGGAATAGTAACATTGTAGTTTTTATCTGAGAAATTACTAATCTATATTTAACATGTCAGTGTTGTTCTGTGTAAGGACATTCCAGACTTTTATAACAGGAAAATAAAAAGAAGGATGGATGAAACCAAGGAAAGCAAGTAACATGGAAGTCCTGGGCATAATTTATAAGGGATTACACTACGATAAATTAGTGACCTATAAGACTCCATAAGCAAGATAAGGTAAATACACTATGAATATTTTGTGAACATAGATATAAAGACTCAAATGATAAATTCATCAAAAAATACACCAAACTCCCTATATATATTCAGTTGAGACAAGTCAAGTATACTTTTTAAAAATGAATGTCCTTGAAGTTCTTTCTGTACAAGAAACAAGAATAAAATGTGAGGTAGTTAATAGGACAGATATGCATTTCCTTATAGCAAGTGTCTATTACTGCCTGTAATGGAAAAGGCCTGCCGTCATGCAGCCCTCCACGGTCAGTCCTTGAGTCCAGTTCTCACAGGCACAGCACGAGAAATTCGGGTTGATATGGGGGAAGGGAGGGGAAAAGAGACCCAGAGAGAGAGAAAGGAAACGGACAAGCAGGCAGGCATGAATTTTGTGTTAAACATGACTCAGCTAATGCGGTCCTTTCAATGAATTCTGGCCCCCATTTCTTTTTAATTACTTCATTTTGTGTAATGTATATATGGACTCATTAAACCATGGTGTTTGAGAGTTTAAATTTTGTCTGAGTTTTTAGTGTAACAAAATGTCATAGGTTGATTGTCATAATTATAGAAATTTGTTTTTCCACAATTCTGGGGCCTAGAATTTCAAGATCAAGATTTCCTGCATGTTCAGTGTATCCCAAGATCACTTTCTTTGGCTTACAGATGGTTATCAATTTGTTGTGTTTTGACGTGATATTTTCTCTGTGTTTCTATTTTTGGCATTTGACATGGCCTGCCTTCTTGTTAGGACAGCCGACATTTTGCCTTAGGGATTATTGTAAATACCTCATTTTAAATAATTTTTTAAAGCTCTATCCTAAAAGACACTCATTTTTTTTTTGGTACTGGGGTTTTTAAACCCCAGTATATGACTTCTGGAGTGTCACATTTCAGCCCCTAAGCAATGTTTTTCAGGGACTGCTTGGCTACTAGTGATGGACTTGAGGTTTCCTTTGTGCCATGGTGTAGATCCATGAACCACTACATTTATGGTTTATTGAACCAACATTTAAAGAGTAGATATGTTTTCCAGGCTTGTGTAAGTCACAGTTTAAAACAAGTTATTAAAAATTATACCCATAGGGCTAGGGATATGGCTCAGTGGCACAGCGCTTGCCTGCTAAGTGTGAAGTCATGAGTGCAATTCCTGGTATATAAAAAATATATATCTCCATGGTTCAGGGATTTGAATAACGTCATTTTTGAATGTTAAGCACAATTTCATTTAACCAGGAAATATTTGATGAAAGATTTTTGTATAGATGACAATTTTTAATGTCTGAATTTGAAGGCTAAACCTCTCCCAAAGAAAAGAAATATATTTCTTGATTATAAACATTAAAATGTTTATCAAAATTATTTAGAACTATTGTCTACTAGATGAAGAAATTGAATATATATTTTCTTCTTGATATTACATAACTTTCATAACAAATATCTTAGAATGGCATTTTAGCATTTTATGAAATACTTATGGAGTCGGCAATAAAAATGCCTATATACTTCAAACCAAAAAATTGCAAAAAAGGACTTCTACTTCAAAAATTTAAAAATAAAATCAGAGGAAAATTTGTCATCCAAATTATGTATGGAGCCAATCAAAATAGAGTGTAAATTTAATGTTCTTTACTAAAGTTAAAAAATATGCATAGGAAGAGAAAACAGTATACTGTCCTTAACCTGAGACACAAGTGAAACGCAGACAAATTTTCTGTCAAAGAGTAACATATGTTATCTGGAGTGCTTCTGTCAGTGTAGTCCTTATTCTCAAATAAAACCTCTTTTTAAAAAATCTATTTTAAAGAGAATAAAACAAAAGAGGGCAGAACAAAGCAGATCAGAACAGAACAACATAAGCAACACAGCACTTTACAATAAGACAACCGGACATTAACAGTAGCTATCAAAATATCTTTCTCTGCTATAGTTGAGCATAGTTTCAAATACAATAATATCAAACATAACATACTAGTATAAAACCATTCAAAACAATGAAAGAATTACCAGTGATAGTGAACATTTCTTCATGTATTTATCTGCCATTTGTATATGTTCATCTGAGAACTGTGTGTTCAACTCCGATGCCCATTTTTGGAATGCGTCTTTGAATTTGAGGGACTTGATGATTTTCAGTTCTTTATGTGTTCTGGATATAAGTCCTTTGTTTGAAGGATTGTTGGCTAAAATTCTTTCCTATTCTGTGGGTTTTATTTTCAATTTGTTGATTATTTCTCTTTTTTTATTTTAAAGAGGGTAAAATTAAACACAACAAAATAAAACAAAACACAAGGAAGCAATGTAAGAGACCTAAATTTCAAAGCAAGACAATCAGAGGTCTTCACTATCATATTGTCTCTTGTTTTCTTCCAAATAGTTGTCCATATCTTCACATACATAAAATTTACATGAAACACAATAGTACAGAGCTGATCTGAACAGGATGAGGAAGGCGTTTTAGGTCTTCAAGACCGGACAATAGGGAAGCAAACAATGGCTGTCATAGTGTCTCTCATTCCCTTCAAAATAGCTGTCCATACTTTCATGTATGTTGAACTTAAACAAAACAAAACAGGCTAAAATCACTCTGAATGAAGAGTGATAGTATTGCTGGATTTCATATCATGATGCTTCGGAATCAACACTGGGTACTGTAGTGTCTTTTTCTTCAAAGTAGTTGTTCATTTTGTCATGGATTTGTTATCAGTTGTTTTCTTGATGGCAGCTATTCTTTCTGGAATGAGATGAAATCTCAATGTTTTAACTTGCATTTCTTGAATGACCAGTGAAACTGAACATTTCTTCATGTATTTATTTGCCATTTGTATATCTTCATCTGGGAACTGTGTGTTCATCTCTGATGCCCATTTTTGGAGAGATTCTTTGAATTTGGGGGGTTTGATTTTTTTGAATTCTTTATATGTTCTAGATATAAGTCCTTTGTCTGAAGGATTGTTGGCTAAAATTCTTTCCTATTCTGTGGATTTTCTTTTCACTTTATTGGTGATTTCTCTTGAAGTGCAAAAACTTTTCAGTAATATGAGATCCCAGTTGTTGATTCTTTGAAGAATTTCCCTTGTGGTTTGTGCAACATGCCAATCAACCACAGACTGGATGAAAAAGATGTGGCATTTTTATACATTGGAATATTACTCAGCTATATAAAGGATGATCTTGAGGCCTTTATAGGTAAATGGAGTCAACTTGAGACTATCCTCATAAGTGAAATAAACAAGATTCACATTAGTAAATATCACGTTGTCTGTCTAGTGTAAAAAATAATAAAAACTGAAAGAGTAAGAAGATCCAAAATGCATAATAGATATTTTAAAAATGAAACTTAAGTAAAGTGCTCTAAAGGCTATAACTGTATGTATAAGTATGTAAAATAAGTGACCATATGGCTAAATTTTTGTTGTATCATTGAACAGAATGGTTTAGCCTATCAATGTGCATAGACAGTCAGTGTCTATCCACCTTTGTATGCTTTGATTTTGTAACTTGAACAACCATTTCTAAGATGACAATATGTAACATATCAACTAGCAATTCCTTAGTGTTAAGTTTTTTGAATTATGTTACTTTACCTTTTTTTCTATTTTGTTTTTCTTTCTTTGTTTCTTTAAATAAATAAAAATGAAAATAAAAAACATCATTGAGTAATCTCCAATTGCAGGCAGAATAAAATACTAAACAGCCAAATATATAGATAAAAAAGATTTTTTTCCTGTGAAATGGCATTTCTCAAGAACTTGTTGATAGTACAGTAAATTATTCTGAGAAAACTGAGGAAAACTGGTTAAAGTGTATTTAATAGAGAGCAGAAAAGAAGACAAAAACCCAAGTTAACCAGAAGACATGAACAATGACGAACCCACCTCAGTCCTTTCAATCTGAGCCACAGAGTATTGGGCCAAAAAATAAAGGAAACAGAACTGACACCTCCCATGTTTATGCTAATGTGTAATATCCACTGAGGACATATGAAACATGAATAGAGGAAAATTAAATTTAAGAAAAGAGGTAGATTGTAACTTGCAAAATCCAGTTTAAAGAAAGTAACACAATTTTTGTTGTTAGGGCCTGAAAATTATACTTCTGTACTGTTTCTTAATAACAAAAGAGCAATATAAATTAAATAAAACAAATTATTAAAACTGAAATGTGATTAAACTAAAAATAGTGGCTCTAATTAAAGAAATAAATTAAGACACCAAAAAGCACTTCACTAGAAAGAAAAAACTTTAGAAAGAGTAAGGAACATCTGTAATGACAAAGAAGTAACTGAGAAAAGAATTCAGAGTCATCATGAATAAAATAATAAAAGGGAAATAAATTCAACCATTAAAGCCCACATATGATATATAAATAAAGCCTACATAGTAATACCAACTAGCATATACCTAAACTTGATTTGAAATTTTTTCAAAGACTAAATTGAATTATGATTATAAAAAGATAAACCGTAAGCCCCAACCTACTAACATTGCAGCAAACTTTCACAGATACTACTGGATCACACATTATGGACACTCATAGATGCAAACAATTTGTAGAGGTAGCTCACATATTTGCCTGATGTTGTCACAGTTGAGCTGCTGTCTGCTTACTTACGGGATGGTGTGCAGTAGTACAGCGCTTAGTCAGCTCCGCGATGTCCAGAAGCAAGAGGAAAAGCATTGGCATGTGTTCACTAGGAAATGTGAACAACATAATGGCGTATTTGTGTCAAAGGTGTATAGGATAGTTTGTTGGGCTTATGAATGAAACTGACTTACCAATGTTCTCCTGGAACAGAACTTATTCTTAAGTATGTGACGTAGTGTACAGTGTTTGAACAGAAAGAAATAGCTATTTCTGCTATTTGAAAGGACATAGTGAAAATACAAACATAGATTAAAAAAGAAGCATAAGAACCTAGAATAATTAATGAGTTGTACTCTGTTACCAAGAAAGGTAAATTACAAAGATAATTTTCAAATTAATCATTAAATATTTTAAATGGCGAAAATGGAGCATCAATAACCACACAGTTAAAATGCAGAGTAATTGTTCATCCAATCAAGTAAACACAACCTATCAAACCTATCAGACAACCTAGTAAATGCAAATTATTAAAGCACACACATTGCTATGGTCTGCATGTAGATGTCCCCCTAAAGTCTCATGAGATTGAAAAGTGATCGAATTGCAAAGATATTATAATTGAATTGCAGTTAGGAAGTGGGACCTGGTTGGAAGACGTGGGTCACTTAGGAATGATACACAATGTTATATCTCTCTTCCAACCTTTTTATTTTGTTTTCTGCTTCATAATTGCAATGAGGTAAGTGGCTCTTCTCTGTCATGTCATTTTGCTTTAGAGCCAACCAATATGGATTGAAACATGACCCAAAACAAACCTCTCTTTTAATTTGTGTTTTGAATAACATATTTCAGCAATGAAGAGGGAAGCACCTAAAATTTTGATACCTGAGGAGTAGGATCATTGCTGGGGCATTAACTGTAGAGTGGTTCAGTAGCCTTTGGAGGTGGCTTTGTAGATGCCATCTGGAGAGGCAGACCCAGAATGCTGCCAACTGATCTTGACGGGGGATTCTAGTCAGATTTGAGAGAAACAGTATGCTGTTAGAAATTAGTGTAGTAACGGCTAAGTACAAGAGGTTTCATAGGGGTAAGTACAGAATTCAGGAAGAAGAATCAAACCACACAGGAAATACTTCCCAGAATCAATAACTGGGATCACGTCTTATTAAAGTTTCTGCATGTGGAAAGAAATCTCCAGCACAGTGAAAAGAAAAACCACAAACTGGGAAAAAATCTTGGTGAACTGTCCTTCATACTAAGGACTTCTGTGTAGAACTTACAAAGAATTAAAAAAAAAATCAGACCCCTGAAATTCAAATACCCAAACCAAAAATGGGCACCCGAGATGAATACACAGTTCTCAGATGAAGAAATATGAATGGCAAATAAATATATGAAAAAATGTTCATCATCATTAGTCATTAGAGAAATGCAAATTAAAACCACACTGAGATTCCATCTCATCCCAGAAAGAAAGGCCAGGATAAAACAAACAAACAAACAAACAAAAACAACAACAACAAAAAACTACCAACAACAAATGCTGGAGAGGCTGTGGAGAAAAAGGATCTCTCCTGCACTGTTGGTGGGAGTGTAGACTGGTGCAAACAGTGTGGAGGTCAGTCTGGAGATTCCTCAAAAACCTGAGATTGGATGTCCCTTTTGACCCAGCTATTTTACTTCTGCGCATATTCCCAGAAGAACTGAAAACATCATACCACAGTGATACATGTGCACCCATGTTTGTAAAAGCACAATTTGTAATAGCCAGATCCTGGAAACAACCTACGTGCTCATCAACTGAGGAATGGATAAAAAAGTTGTGGTACTTTTATACAATGGAGTACTACTCAGCTATAAAGAATGATTATATTGAGATATTTATAAATAAATGGATGCAACTTGAGAATACTCATAAGTGAAATAAATCAAACTCGCATGTATAAATACCTTATAGTCTCCCTAGTATAAGAAATGGTAAGAGTACATAAGATTTTATGATAATCATGATTCTCCATTAGATTGCTTTGAAGACTTATAATGTTTTCATTCATCGAATATTTTTTTCTGTCTTGTTAGATTTTATTATGTGTGATTGTATGAACAGCTGCTTTGAAGAAAACAAAACATTATGGCAGCCACTACTGATTTTGTATCATCTTGCTTTGAAGTCCTACCCTGCTTTTGTTCTTCTATTACCATTGGTTCTATCATGTTGTGTCTTACTGGATTTTAATATGTGTGATAGTATAAACAAATATTTTTATTGAAAATGAGGGAGGAAAAAGGAACACTGCTCCACTGTTGGTGGGAGTGCAGACTAGTGCAACCACTGTGGAAATCAGTATGGAGAATTCTCAGAAGAGTAGAATCAGAGGTTCCATTAAATCTAGCTATTCCCCTTGGGTATTTTCCCAGAAAAATTGAAGAGGTCATGTCATAGTGAGAAGTTGCTTTAGATTCAAGTCATCATGTGTAAACTATGAATTTTAACTTTTAGGACTAAACATATCTATAATAATTTGAAATTGATGCAATTAGCAACATTCCTCTAACTTCCAAATCTCACTTGTTTGTATATTTGTGTGTGTCTGTGTATGTATAAGATATAACATTATATTTTTCACATTAATTTGAGAGACATAATGAAATTGAAGGTTACTGGTTAAGCAGCATCTTGTCTCAGGGTATGGCCACATGCTTTTTATAGCTAAACTTTAACACTGACTCTCGGATATATGACATGATGCCCAATATACACAGTTTATAATTTGATCAGATTATAAGTACTCAAAAGAAAAATATAATTTTTGTTGGGAAACATTCAGTCTTAACATTAGCATCTTAATAAATATTTACATTTACTGGAATTAAGATAGAAATGGTAAGTATGGTCACTGACATTAGTTTACTTCAAAGTCTAAATCATCAGTAATGTAGGGGTATATCTGAAACAAGAAACAGGTTTATCACAGGTTTATTGTACTTGTGTTCAAGTCCTAGAAATAGGACCTTCTAGTGGCAGCAGATTCCATTATAAGCAGGAGACACAGAGTTCTTACTAACTTGGTACTTAGTGTTTATTTACTGTCTTGACTATCTTCTGATGCAAAACTTTGTTTTAAAATAACACATACCTGTTTGAATTCTTCAGTTTCTTTCTATTGTTCTTCTTTTTTGGTACCTGGAATCAAACTCTTGACCTCACACTTGCCAGGCAGTCCCTATGCTGCTGAGCTGTATCCCTGGTCCCTAATTCCCCATTTTGTGTGCATCAGGAATCCATGAATG